>JAFEMH010005880.1:87500-95000 GCA_022495995.1 Adenophora triphylla var. japonica | reverse complement strand
TGCCTGAATTGAGAACAAAGAAGTGGTAATGGGAGTATTTGTTCTATATGTGCAAATCAAAAGCGGATGGATCGTTACCCGGAGTAGAGTATAAACCTAAAAAGATTCAGATTAACGAGTCCCATTTAGGAACAAGCAAATGACATCGTGATTTGAATTGGATCTCGATGAAAGACTACATCAATGAAAAGTGAATTTGATAAGTTTCAGTCATTATTGACTCGTCTTTATTGAAAATCGAATCCAAATGAGAAGTCCGAAAGAGCATTCTATGAAATCCGAAAGGGGATTGGAATCTATACATTGATTTTTTTTTCGCAAAATTTTGGAACCGTATGCGTCAAAAGGCGCCTGTACGGTTCCTAAGGAATAGAATTTTACCCTAATCGAACGACTTTATCAAGAGAGAGCACTTTTTTTATTCAAAGACCTGGATAAGGAGCTCGCGAATACAATTGTGGGTCTTATGGTATTTCTCAATCTAGAGGATAATACCAAAGAACAATTTTTATTTATCAACTCTCCTGGTGGATCAGTAGTGTATGGAATAGCTGTGCATGATATTAGCCGAGCGGTGCGACCAGATGTACATACACTAGGCATGGGAAAAGTCGCTTCAATGGCCGCTTTCATCCTGTCCGGAGGAGCACAAACCAAACGTCTAGCATTCCCTCACGTTTGGCGCCAATGAGGTTTTATTTGAGAGAAAAAGAAGACTATGCCTTCGCCATATGAAATATGAATAGTAAGTAATATAAGTAATAATAGCATGGCACTTTGAATTCGATATATGAAAGTTTTTCATTGTTTTTTCAAAGCATTAGATTATGTATCGAGAGAGTAGTATGAGATAAAAGGTCTTTCTGATTTTTCTTATCTATCGGGAGTCCAGTTCAGCGTCACAAACTTTTTTGCTTTCACACCGGAGATCTAGTAACAATCTTTCTGTTATGAACGAGTGATAAAAAAAGATTCTTTTTCCTTAGTTTATTTAATCAAATAAAAAGCAACTTTGGGATTGCTTAATTATAGACAAAAAGACATATATAAAGCAACGGAGCCATCATAGTAGTTTTGAACTCCCATGAAAGGAAGGGTGGTAATTTGATCATTTACTGATCGAGGTCTAATAGATCCTATTTTTCTCTTTCTTTGATAGAGGGTAAGGATCAATTTGATTGTAGAGCCGTATGCAATGCACAAAAGATGCCTGTACGGTTGTTCAATTCTATCTTTTTTCTTCTTATTCTTTTATCTTTCTTTTATCTTCCCTTTATCAGGCAAACTAGAAAAACCTTTGATTATATCATCAGGGTAATGATTCATCAACCAAAATGTGTTTTTCGAAAGAAGCGCATCCCGATTGACGTAGGCCTGGACGCAGAAGAAGTGACAAATTTACGTAACTACGTCATATCACATTATGCACAAAGATCGCGCAGGTCTCTATCGATGGTAATCGACGACCTGAAAAAACATACTTATATGACACCAACAGAGGCCCGAACTTATGGAATTGTTGATTCTATAGCGGCTGACTGGGAGGTCTATTAAATCCCTGATTTGAGATTACCCCTACTGACCGGGGAGAACTGGCCATTCGACAGAGAGATTCTGAAATTGCTGAGGCTTGGTTCGATCAAGCGGCTGAGTATTGGAAACAGGCTATAGCACTTACTCCCGGGAATTATAGTCAAGCCTATAATTGGGTAAAGCGGAAGAATTCGAAGAAAAGATGACGTCGTTTATTTCTTTATTCCATACATGAGTGAATCTCTTTTTTTAAGAAGTCATTTGGTATTTGGTATAAGGAATTGAATTCAGTGGGATATTTCATTCCCATTTTTCGACCAAGAACGCTTGCGAAAACTTTTGCATCGCCGAATTTCATTTGTTGTATCCTACTGTGTATCATTAACTCTTTGTGTATCATTAACTCTTTCTTTTTGTATAACCTCCGGAGGGAAATATGCCTACTAGAACTCTTGCTTTGGAGTTTCTACTAACGGTTTTTTTTGTTTCTTGGTTCTACTTTGTAGTTTTCAAAAATCGAAACTTTGGTAAGTTCTTTTGGAGAAACAGTTTCTTCTTAACTTTTGTTTCTCTGCTCTACTTTTTAGCTTGGAAAAATGGAAACTTAGATAAGTTCTTTTTGAGAAAGCTTTTCTTCTTAACTTTTATTTCTCTGCTCTACTTTTTAGTTTGCAAAATTCGAGACTTAGGTGAGTTCTTTTGGAGAATCATTTTCTTCTTATTGTTTTTGTTTTCTCTTTCTTTCTTTTATTATTATTATTATTTCTTTTATAAAAGATGACGTCGTTTATTTCCTTATTCCATACATGAGTGAATCTTTTTTTTTTTAAGAAGTCATTTGGTATTTGGTATAAGGAATTGAATTCAGTAGGATATTTCATTCCCATTTTTCGACCAAGAACGCTTGCGAAAACTTTTGCATCGCCGAATTTCATTTGGTGTATCCTACTGTGTATCATTAACTCTTTCTTTTATTTGATTATGACCCCCGGAGGGAAAATGGAAACGAACCTCCATTTTTGAGAATTGGCTGACGAATAGATCAAATAATATTCCGTATATAATAGAAAAACAAACCATTTTCTAGAATGATAGACTCCTCTTTTTAGTTTGCAAAAATCGAAACTTAGGTAAGTTCTTTTTGAGAAACATTTTCTTCTTATTCTTTTCTCTTTCTTTCTTTTATTATTTCTTTTATAAAAGATGACGTCGTTTATTTCTTTATTCCATACATGAGTGAATCTCTTTTACCATTATGCACAAAGATCGCGCAGGTCTCTATCGATGGGAATCGCCGACCTGAAAAGACATACTTATATGACACCAACAGAGGTCCGAACTTATGGAATTGTTGATTCTATAGCGGATGACTGGGAGGGCTAGGAAATCCATGATTTGAGATTCCCCTACTGACCGCCTTTAATAAGAGGATTCCGGTATAGGAGGAATCCGGTTAGGATCAATCTAAACCATACTATTATGTATATGATTCAACATGCCAACTATTAACCAACTTATTAGAAAGACAAGACAGCCAATTAGAAATGTCACAAAATCCCCGCTCTTAAGAGATGCCCTCAACGTCGAGGAACGTGTACTAGGTTGTATGTGCGACTCGTTCAGATCATCAGCTAGAACAAAGGAAAGAGAAACATTTTCCAGTATCATTGATCCTATGCCTTTCATTGTGTATGAAATTTATGGTTTCCATTGGTGTCAATCCAATCACCTCAATTTCAGAATTCTCCATTGGTAGCAAATGGTTATCCATTAAGCGGAGGAAATCTTGGTGAAAATTGAAAAACAGACCGCGCTCTTGCAAGAACGGACTAAGAGGGTCAGCTACCCAGCCAATCCTCATAATTAAATACCGTTACTGTATATGTAGATCTCGTTGTGAAAGGCCTAGTTACTGGAAAATTCATGGGTAGAGCCAAAGAATGTGAACTATACAAGTTACCAATAACATTCATTAAATAAAGTGAAAGGCTCCGGTGTATAGAGAAGACCTCACCGTTTAAGAAGTAACCATAGAAACGATGGAATCCACTCTTTCTTTAGAATTTCTATTTCTTAGTTGAATACCTAGTAGAATACAATTTCGTATTTCGAGGTGAAATAGAAAACAGAAAAAATCGTGGTCGGGAAGGTTATAGTAGCCAAAGCCGTTGGAATTTTGACTTTGTCCATTGGAAACCCGTTTTGTTCTTAATAGACTACGAAGAGGAAATAAGAAGAAATAGCTATCTTGTTGATTATGAAGAAAGACCTATCTTGGATATTATGTAACACTATCAAAATATCTTATCGTAAGAATTCGATGTTCCTTCGAAATTGTCCAGTACAATTGGAATTGCAACATCAAAAAGAAAAATATCATTTATGGGAGGAACATGATTTTTGAATCTTTAGTAACAGTTTGCATCAAGATAGTCAATTCGGCAGTTTGCGTGGGCCTCTATTATGGGCTGCTAACTACCTTCTCGATTAGACCTTCTTCTTTTTACTTTTCGTCCCAGAGCCTGAGCAGAAGGTAGCAGTAATATATGGTTTTATTCTGGCACAGCTCGTCAGGGTCCTATCGATCTATAATGCGCCTCTCCATCGACTATTGTCTATACCGCATACAATAACGACTTTCTTTCTACCCTATCTTATGCTTGTATATTTAGTTGACAATTTTCACGATGATTGCAGTCTAGAGACGAGCAGCACTTTCAGCCTTTTCCTGAATAGTTTCCTTTTTCAATTATCCAACCAGGTTATTTTCACAGGTTCACTGTTAGCCAGAGTAGGCCACATTTATCTGTATCAATCCAAGAACAAGCTGGATTTTCTAACGGGTAGTTTTGTTGGTTGGGCAATTGGTCAAATGTGTTTTCTTTTATTCTTCCAAAGAGTATTCGGCTGGCTATATAAATATCGTTTGAGGCACGTTCAGAAGCAACTTGTGTCAGAATTGAATCAGTCCATTACTAAGTACCTTGGGGAGTACCTTGGGGAAGAAGTTCCGGCCTTTTTGGCCCAACTTGTGTCAGAATTTCGTAAGTACTGTAATAACTACAGTAATAAGATTTATCAGTACCTTGCTAAACACCTTGGTCACGACTTTACCGCCCTTGTGCGAGACTGGGAGTGGTTTGTGTCAGAAATGCAATACTTGGTGTTAGTGGACCTGATGAGAAATCCGGGTCGGGTAATAACTCTTGCATTCTTTCATATCTGCCTCATGTATGCAGGTCGAATGCCCCTGCACATCCAAAAGCCGAACAAGTTCACCGGAATAGTCTTAGTACCAGTCAAACCCGACTATCTCAGGAAGGAAAAAGAAATTGTTTACGATTTCCTCGGGTTGAGGAATCATCCGATCAATAAAAACATCAAAAAACATGGCAATTCAAAGAATGGCACGCTACCCGTTTGAAGGACTCGGAAGTGGATCGGGATGTGGATCTGAATGAAATTGAAAACAGAGAAGATCCCTGCTCGTTCGAAAGTCGAATTGAACAAACTGCGATGTCGGTTTTGTGGACTAACCGATGGGAGCGTCCATTCCGATACATAAGAAATGAGTTGGTTACAGCGGCTGTACGAGAGCGCGCCTCACAATATTTTTTTGATACATGCCGAAGCGATGGAAAAGAAAGAATAGCTTTTACATATCTTCCTGTTTTGTCTTTTTTCAAGGCAATGATGAAAAGGGACAGGATATCTTCATCCACAGTAGAAACACCCTCCTTTGATGAACTAGACAAAAATTGGATTAACAAGAACGAAGAAAAAAAAACTTAAATAATGAGTTCAAAAAGAGAATTGAGGCTCTAGACGCGGGATTTCTTTTTCGAGATATACTCGAAAAAAGGACTCGGGTTTGTACTGATCAAACTGAAAAAACCTGCCTACTAACACAGTATGATCCTTTTTTGAATGGGCCCCGTCGTGGAAGAATCAAAGAGCTGCCTCTGCACTTAAGTGAAACAAGCGCCCCAGATGATCCCACAGGGAATCCAGTTCCTAACTTGACTCAGTCCCTCCAGAATGAAGTTACGAACAGAGATAAAGCTCGGAGAAGAAACTTAAAGATTGTAAGGCGTTTATATGATAAATATTTAAAATCTCAAGCTCGTAGGAGAAAAAAAAGTCAAACTTTCAAATCTCGTGGAAGAAAAAACGGTGAAACTTCTAACTCTCGTGGAAGAAAGATTCTTGGACCTTCCCAACCTAGTAGCAGTTTCTGGGCTATAAATGGCATTATTGATACCCTTCTTCCAGGTTACCTTCCCCAGTCCCAAAAATCTGAACTGAGAGCGCACGGGCTAGTAACCAGAAAAGAACAAAAACAACTTAAAAGGGACGAAATAGTTGATGAAGAAGAAGAACTTTGGAACGAAGTTGATTGGGAAGAGCAAAACAACAACAAGGAAAAGCTAATCAAGTTGCAAGAAGAACTTTGGAACGAAAAGTTTGGTAAAAAAGTCCCTCGATGGGGCTTTCTATTAGTCAGCGACCTGCAGAAGTTTAAGCGCAGGCCGACTCACAACCTTCCTCCTAAGCCGGACGGGGATGCGCCCGAGCTTGAGCATGACTATGAGATTTACTCTGGGATCTTTAGAGAAAAGACTGAGGAGGACATCGAACACCGGTTCTTTCTGAAGAAGAGGAAACGTGATCAAAAAGCTGAGAATGAGATTGCTGCAAAGACTCAAAAAGCTGAGAATGAGATTGCTGCAAAGACTCAAAAAGCTAAGAATGAGATTGCTGCAAAGACTCAAAAAGCTGAGAATGTGATTGCTGCAAAGACTCAAAAAGCTGAGAATGAGATTGCTGCAAAGACTCAAAAAGCTGAGAATGAGATTGCTGCAAAGACTCAAAAAGCTGAGAATGAGATGGATGAAAACACTCAAAAAGCTGAGAATGAGATTGCTGCAAAGACTCAAAAAGCTGAGAATGCGATTGCTGCAAAGACTCAAAAAGCTGAGAATGAGATGGATGAAAACACTCAAAAAGCTGAGAATGAGATTGCTGCAAAGACTCAAAAAGCTGAGAATGCGATTGCTGCAAAGACTCAAAAAGCTGAGAATGAGATGGATGAAAAGACTCAAAAAGCTGAGAATGAGATTGCTGCAAAGACTCAAAAAGCTGAGAATGCGATTGCTGCAAAGACTCAAAAAGCTGAGAATGAGATTGCTGCAAAGACTCAAAAAGCTGAGAATGAGATGGATAAAAAGACTCAAAAAGCTGAGAATGAGATGGATGAAGATGAAGAGACTTACGAAGCTGATGATGGGATTTATCAACAGACTAAGGAGGAGATTCGGATTGAGAAGAGTATTATGAAGTTTTCTAAAGCCATTTTTACAAACGAAGAAACAACAAAAGAGGATGAGCCGATGTACGCCTACGATTATATTAGCAGGCGGCAGACGGAAATTGTGTCGGCGGGTGCAATCCAAAATTCTCGCATCTACCTACAACGTAAACGCGTTTCTTTAAGATGGATTGACCCTTTTGTTATTCATTCCCCTCTTTTTTATGACTTCAGAAAAAGTAGACTGGATATTTATTTCAAGTTTAGCCAGGCGAAGGCCCTTGTTCAAAAATTGATAGATAGGTTTAAAAGCAAAATAAGCAAAATAAGGCCCCCTTGCCGCTCTTAACGCACGTAACAAAAAAGAAAGGAAAAAAAGGGAAAAAAGGAAAGAAAGGAAAAAAGGGAAAAAGGGAAAGAAATTAAGATAGAGGAAAAGGAAGGGAAAAAAGGAAAGAAAGGTTAGAAAGGGAAAAAGGGAAAGAAAGGAAGATAGACGAAAAAGAAAGGAAAAAAAGGAAAGAAAGGTTAGAAAGGGAAAAGACGAAACCAAGCACAGAACTGGAAATATTTTCAAAACTGGAAAAAAAAAAGAGCAAAAACGAGAAAGAAAAGGAAGATGAGGACGAACCGGGCGAGATGAAAGTAGTGCGGGGAAT
>JAFEMH010005880.1:0-82500 GCA_022495995.1 Adenophora triphylla var. japonica | reverse complement strand
TCGGTGAAATGACAGAATCTATAAAAATGATTCAACAGGCTCTAGAAGGAATTCCGGGGGGGCCGTATGAGAATTTAGAAATCCGACGCTTTGATAGAGTAAGGGATCCCGGATGGAATGATTTTGACTATCGATTCATTAGTAAAAAACCTTCTCCGACTTTTGAATTGTCGAAGCAAGAACTTTATGTCAGAGTCGAAGCGCCAAAAGGAGAATTGGGAATTTTTCTGATAGGAGATAAGAGTGTTTTTCCTTGGCGATGGAAAATTCGCCCACCCGCTTTTATCAATTTGCAAATTCTTCCTCAGTTAGTTAAAAGAATGAAATTGGCCGATATTATGACGATACTAGGTAGTATAGATATCATTATGGGAGAAGTTGATCGTTAAAATGATAATTGAGACAACAGAAGTACAAGCTATCAATTCTTTTTCTAGATTGGAATCCTTAAAAGAGATCTATGGGATCATATGGATGCTTGTCCCTATTTTGACTCCTGTATTAGGAATCACAATAGGTGTACTAGTCATTGTTTGGTTAGAAAGAGAAATATCTGCAGGGATACAACAACGTATTGGCCCTGAATACACCGGACCTTTGGGAATTCTTCAAGCTCTAGCAGATGGGACAAAATTACTTTTCAAAGAGAATCTTCTTCCATCTAGAGGAGATAGTCGTTTCTTCAGTATCGGACCACCCATAGCAGTCATATCCATTTTACTAAGTTATTTAGTAATTCCTTTTGGTTATCACCTTGTTCTAGCCGATCTCAGTATCGGTGTTTTTTTATGGATTGCTATTTCAAGTATTGCCCCCGCCGGTCTTCTTATGTCAGGATATGGCTCAAATAATAAATATTCCTTTTTAGGTGGTCTACGAGCTGCTGCTCAATCAATTAGTTATGAAATACCATTAACCCTATGTGTGTTATCAATATCTCTACGTGTGATTCGTTAAGACACAAAAACCCCTATCGATTTGATTTCTAGGACGGAAGTGGCATGAGTTGAATATCTATTTTCAATTTTGATTCATCATTCGAGGTTTGATGAACTAAACCAGATAGTTATATGAGTGAAAGAAACGGCTTATCAATTTGCAGTAAAAGGTTGAGTCTCATTTCCTATGTACAAGAGTTAAGTAAAAGGAAACATAAGCATTAGAGGCTGTTTACCCCAAGATTGGTTGATTAGTCATCATGTCTTGAAGCGGGTTCAAAAGATCAACCCTATGGGGTTTTGACTATCTATTAGCGTACGTATTACCCTAACATGGATTGAAAAAATGAGTGGATAGTTAGGAACACCAAGATACACAAAGGATTCGTAATAGGGATTATGTAAGTTATTCAACAGTCTTTTTCTGCGCATAAAAGGAATTCAAATTGGGGCTTTAAATTGGTAGAAATGATCAAGGAGTACTCCTCACGATTCCGATCCAGAGTAGGCTTCTATCCACCGATTCAGTAAATAACTATCAAGAACGAAGTAATCCTTTCACTTTGTTTAAAGTCCCTTTTTTTGAGAAAGGAGAATAGGAACGAAAAAAGAAAAACAAGAAAATAGAAAGAGTGGATCTAATTGCACTAGAAAAACCGAGATCTTTGTCTAGTTGTTTTTCGTACTTGAAAACACTGGGTTGAAATATCTATGGATATTGCGGCAAGAAACATTTTATTCAAGGATTAAGTTATTACTCAACAAAGAAAAATTCAAATTCTTAAAAGATAAGATCAATTCAGAAGCACTTTTTTGATTCTAAATATAGCAGACAGAATTCCATTGTCTAATTGGGGACCTTACGATAGATTTTGCCTCTATCTATCCTACAAAGATATCCAAATAAATAATAGCGAACGGGTCCTTATATTTCTTTGTGACCTTCGAGGAGCCGTATGAGATGAAAATCTCATGTACGGTTTTGTAATAGCGATGGGAACAGTGATGTTATCATCGACTACGATTATCTAACAGTTCAGGTACAGTTGATATAGTTGAAGCGCAGTCAAAACATGGTTTTTGGGGATGGAATTTGTGGCGTCAACCTATAGGTTTTCTCGTTTTTCTCATTTCTTCCCTAGCCGAGTGTGAGAGATTACCTTTTGATTTACCAGAAGCAGAAGAAGAATTAGTAGCAGGTTATCAAACCGAATATTCGGGTATCAAATTTGGTTTCTTTTACGTTGCTTCGTATCTAAATCTACTAGTTTCTTCATTATTTGTAACAGTTCTTTACTTGGGCGGTTGGAATCTTTCTATTCCGCCCATATCCGTTCCCGGGCTTTTTGAAATCAAAAAGCGGGTAGAGTCTTTATAACACTAATTGGTATCTTTATTACATTAGCGAAAACTTATTTGTTCTTGTTCATTCCTATCACAACAAGATGGACTTTACCGAGACTGAGAATGGACCAACTATTAAATCTTGGATGGAAATTTCTTTTACCTATTTCTCTAGGTAATCTATTATTAACAACTTCTTCCCAACTTCTTTCACTGTAAAAGAATACGATATTCTAGATTCATGACTTGGCCCAAACAAGAGAAAGAAACAAGCATCAAATTTTTTATAGATATTCACGATATGTTCCCTATGGTAACTGAGTTCATGAATTATGGTCAACAAACAGTACGAGCCGCAAGGTACATTGGTCAAGGTTTCATGATTACCTTATCACACGCGAATCGTTTACCTGTAACTATTCAATACCCCTACGAAAAATTGATCACATCAGAGCGTTTCCGCGGGCGAATCCACTTTGAATTTGATAAATGCATTGCTTGTGAGGTATGTGTTCGTGTCTGTCCTATAGATCTACCTGTTGTTGATTGGAAATTGGAAACTGATATTAGAAAGAAACGCTTACTTAATTACAGTATTGATTTCGGAATCTGTATATTTTGTGGTAATTGCGTTGAGTATTGTCCAACAAATTGTTTATCGATGACTGAAGAATATGAACTTTCTACGTATGATCGTCACCAATTGAATTATAATCAAATTGCTTTGGGTCGCTTACCAATATCGGTAATTGACGATCATACAATTCGAACCCTTTTGAATTTCGGGCCAATTCAAAATGGTTGATTTAAGAGCACGTCCCAATTAATAACACTCAGTTTGATCTAAAAGAATGGGCTTTTTTCTTGGTGAATAATTACAAATCCAAACTAGTGATTAGTTGGTGAAGATCGTAGGTTAATTTGGATTCAAAATCTATTTCCATATTCTATAGATCTAGAATCTTTATATATATAGATCTATATAGATTCTAGATCTATATTAAGGATTTCAAAATAGTCAAAATAGATAGGCTCAAACTACTCTTTCGGAGAAAGAAGCAAATTGAGCCAATAACTAATTCACATACATGAAAATGGAATTCAATTCATAATTAAGAACTATCAGAGTGACTTCTTTTTTCCTGGACAGGTCAATAAAGTTATGAAAGATTTCAATTTATTTCTCTCTTTTTTTATAGAATGGATTTACCTGGACCAATACATGATTTTCTTTTAGTCTTTCTGGGATTAGTTATTATATTAGGGGTCTGGGCGTGGTATTACTTACCAATCCAATTTATTCTGCCTTTTCATTGGGATTGGTTCTTGTTTGTATATCCTTATTATATATTCTATCGAACTCTCATTTTCTAGCTGCTGCGCAGCTCCTTATTTACGTAGGAGCCATAAATGTTTTAATCATTTTTGCTGTCATGTTCCTGAATGGTTCAGAATATTACAAAGATTTGAATCCTTGGACCGTTGGAGATGGGGTTACTTCGGTGGTTTGTACAAGTCTTTTTGCTTCACTAATTACTACTATTCCAGATACGTCATGGTACGGGATTGTTTGGACTACAAAATCCAACCAGATTCTAGAGCAAGATTTGATAAATAATAGTCAAGAAATTGGGATTCATTTATCAACAGATTTTTTGATTCCATTTGAACTCATTTCAATAATTCTTTTAGTTGCGTTAATAGGCGCAATTGCTCTAGCTCGTCAATAATCACTTTTTAGAAGGGCGAATCAAAATCAAACTGTATTCTGGACTATCACATTCATTTCCTTTCTATTCTATTTGAATTCATGTATAAAAAAATGAGTGACTTTATTAGTTCGATCTATTACCAATAGATTTCTTTATTTTCTTACTTGGTATGTTCTAGTTAATCTAATTAGTGAAATTTTTGTTCATATTGAAATGAATCAAGATTGATAAGGAGTTAGTTAATGATGCTCGAACATGTACTTGTTTTGAGTGCCTATTTATTTTATGTCGGTCTATACGGATTGATCACGAGTCGAAATATGGTTAGGGCTCTTATCTGTCTTGAACTGATATTCAATGCGGTTAATATCAATTTTGTCACATTTTCTGATTTTTTTGATAGTCGTCACTTAAAAGGAGCCATTTTCGCAATTTTTATTATAGCGCTTGCAGCTGCTGAAGCAGCGATTGGACTTGCTATTCTTTCAGCAATTTATCGTAATAGAAGGTCAATTCATATCAATCAATCGAATTTATTGAATAAATAGTATAATAGTATTGATTGTATACATGAGAATATTGTCAACTAGATTAAAATGATCAGATCTACCTCGTAAATTATCTTCTTGCTAGTCTATCTATCTATAAACATAAAAACAAAGTATTTTGGTTCGATTTCATAAGCCGATTGAGAACTAAATTGATTGAAAAACAACTCCGACAACTCATCGATTCATCGACTAGATAAATATCTTTTATATAGTTTTCTTCAGTTATAAGCTTAGGAGATTGAAATTTTTGACCGTTCAAAAAGGAGAGATCCAATGTCACATTCAGTCAAGATTTATGATACATGTATTGGGTGTACTCAATGTGTTCGAGCCTGCCCCACAGATGTATTAGAAATGATACCTTGGGACGGCTGTAAAGCTAAACAAATTGCTTCGGCTCCAAGAACAGAGGATTGTGTTGGTTGTAAGAGATGTGAATCTGCTTGTCCAACGGACTTTTTGAGTATTCGCGTTTATTTATGGCATGAAACAACTCGCAGCATGGGTCTAGCTTATTGATACGTTACCCAAAAGCATAGTTGAATTCATCTGATTTGTGTTATCGAGAAAAGCCGTACGTAAAAACTTTTTACGTACGGCTTTTCTGGTCCAAGTATATCTTGTCTTTACCACGAATTCTTTTCCTTGGTTAACAATAATTATCTTTTTACCACTATCTGTGGGTTCCTTAATTTTTTTTCTTCCCCAGAAAGGAAATAGGGTAATTAGGTGGTATAGTATTTGTATATGTATTTTAGAACTCATTGTAACAACCTATCTATTCTGTTATCATTTCCAATCAGATGATCCATTAATACAACTAGTTGAAGACTATAAATGGATCAATTTATTTGAGTTTCATTGGAAATTAGGAATAGATGGACTTTCTATTGGACCTGTTTTACTAACGGGATTTATCACCACTTTAGCTACTTTATCGGCCTGGCCAGTTACTCGGGATTCGCGATTCTTTCATTTTTTAATGTTATCAATGTATAGCGCTCAAATAGGCTCGTTTTGTTCTCAGGACCTATTACTTTTTTTCATCATGTGGGAGTTAGAATTAATTCCGATTTATCTACTTCTATCCATATGGGGAGGAAAGAAACGTATGTACTCAGCAACAAAATTTATTTTATACACGGCCGGAGGTTCTGTTTTTCTATTAGTGGCAGTTCTGGGTCTGGGTTTATATGGTTCGAATGAGTCAACATTGGATTTTGAAAAATTAATTAATCAACCGTATGCTATCTCCTTAGAAATCCTATTTTATATTGGCTTTTTTATTGCTTTTGCTGTCAAATCACCAATTTTACCTCTACATACATGGTTACCAAATACCCATGGAGAAGCTCACTACAGTACTTGTATGCTTTTAGCCGGAATCTTATTAAAAATGGGAGCATATGGATTGATTCGAATTAATATGGAATTATTACCTCACGCTCATTCTCTATTTTGTCCGTGGTTGGTGATAATAGGTACACTACAAATAATCTATGCAGCTTCAACATCTTCCGGCCAACCTAATTTAAAAAAAAAGAATAGCCTATTCTTCAGTATCTCATATGGGTTTCATACTTGTAGGAATTGGTTCTATAACCAATGCAGGACTCAATGGAGCCGTTTTACAAATAATCTCTCACGGATTTATTGGGGCCGCCCTGTTTTTCTTGGCAGGAACAAGTTCTGATAGAATCCATCTTCTTTATCTTAACGAAATGGGCGGAGTAGCTATTCTAATGCCAAAAATATTTACGATGTTCAGTAGCTTTTCAATGGCTTCCCTTGCATTGCCAGGTATGAGTGGTTTTGTTGCAGAATTTCTAATATTGTGGGGCATAATTACCAGTCAAAAATATCTTTTACTGTCAAAAATACTAATGACTTTTGTAATCGCAATTGGAATAATATTAACGCCTATTTATTCATTATCTCTGTTACGCCAGATCTTCTATGGATACAAGTTATTGAATGCCCCCAATTCTTATGTCTTGGATTTTGGACCGCGCGAGTTATTTGTGTCAAGCTCTATCTTTCTTCCTGTAATAGGCATTGGGCTGTACCCAGATTTTGTTCTTTCACTATCAGTTGATAAGGTTGAGGTTATTTTATCTAATATTTTTATAGAGAGTTTTCTTAAATAAAAAATTATCTAATCTTTAAATGTTATCAATCGATGTATAGCACTTAAATAGGCCTTGTTTTCTTCTCAGGACTCTTTTACGTTTTTTCATTCTTTAATAAGTTCAAAAAATGAACTTTCATTTGAATTTCAGTTTCACGGGATAGACGCTTGGGAGAACCGCGCGAATTAACACACTCCTGTATGCGCGTGGTTCTCGTACATTCATACAAAGTATTGTATAGAATTCTATACTATACTATACTTTGTAGGTATTCGTAAAAAAATTTCTTTCATTTAACTAGACATTCCCTTAAAATGAACCATAACTATGTAGTCCTATGCCTAATAGATTGACTCCAAAATAGCATATCCAAATTATCATAAAGCCTATAACTGCCACAATTGCGGAATTTGCACCCCATAAATTTTTATTTGTTCTAGTATGTAAATAAATAGCGAAGATGAGCCAAGTAATAAAAGCCCAAGTCTCTTTTGGGTCCCAACTCCAATAGGAGCCCCATGCTTCATTAGCCCATACTGCTCCCGAAAGAATACCCATGGTTAAAAAGATAAACCCTAGACTAATTACACGATCACTTCCAATAATCCAATTGTTGAACCAATTGGATCTTGTAATAATTTTTAACAGAAGAAAAAGAAGTCTTTGCGACCATCTGAATTTGTTGATTCCTGGATTGAATTTTGTCAAATGAAAGTGATTCAATTAATCGTAATAACTCATTACATTTCTTTCGCCATGTAATCACTAGAAGTGCAGTTGATAATAATGATCCACAGAGAAGAGCCGCATAACTCATTATCATCATACTTACGTGCATTATTAACCACTCAGATTGTAGGGCGGGTACTAATATTCCAGATTTCTTTATTTCAGTTAAAAGACCTGAAGTAGCAAAGCCTTGGATAAAAATAGTACTTGAGGCGGTTATTCTGCTTAGATTTTTATTTTTGTTGAAATACGCGACTATATGAATAAAGGAAAAACTCCATGAAAGAAAGATTACTGATTCATATAAATCACTTAGTGGAAAATGGCCTGAATAAATCCAACGAGTGACTAAGAATCCTGTTAGACATAAAAACGTAGTTATGATGCCCTTTTCGGATAAATCGTATGGTTTTAGGATTGTCGTAACCACTAGGTTTATCAATCGAATTGTAATTACAATTGAAACAATCGAAAACGACATATGAATTAATATATGCTCTAAGGTTGAAAATATCATAAAAAAAAAGAGTAATCCCTTACTTTAAAGTAATTAATTCAAATGGGGAATTGAATTTATTATTCATTATAATATCTATTATATCGATTTTATAAAACAACATGCCGCTACTCGGATTCGAACCGAGATGCTATAGCACTGCTTCCTAAGAGCAGCGTGTCTACCGATTTCACCATAGCGGCTTACTCACATCCATTATAGCTTATTGCTATTCAATTGTCAAGATTGACAGATTTAACTCAAGGAAAATTTTTGGAATAAAGATTCAAATTGAGAAATATCAATTAGTTGAAAGGTCCAAAGGTTCATATTTTTAGTTTAGTCAGAACTAGAATTTAAAAGAAAATGTTTTTTTTAATAACGTGTTTCTAATTTACTAGATTTCATAAATTTGAAACAATAAAATCCATTAGTGGAGTTCTTTTCTGGATTGTGCTGAAACCAGAAGATATATCAACTATATAGTAATTCAGAGAAGTAAGAAGTCAGAATGTTATTCAAAATAAAAACAATTACTTTCGCTGTTTCTATAGTGAATTTGAACAAAAAGAGTCTCTCTCATCCTCTATCAATATTCTTGAGATAGATAGAGAAAAATTTTTTGATTATTAATGAATTTTTTCATTATATGAAAGTAGGGTCATGGGGAAGATAAGCCTCCCCACCAACCAAAAAAAATAGACTACAATGTTTTATTACTTTGTCTAGATAGGAACCCGAAGCCTTTTGGCTTCGGATGCATTCTCAGCCAATCCGAATTAACGGTTTGGTTATACATAAATTTCCAGCCAGTCACAATTTTTAACGCGGACGTATATCCCTTCCCTTTCCAAATATTTTTACGAATACGCTTTTTTGCGATAGAAGTACGTTTTTTTGGAACTGCCATTTCAAAATGAAGGGGTTTTTATTGTTATACTTAAATGTCAAAGACATCTATTATTCAAAACGACTGGTTAATTACTATTCATTATTTAGATGCAAGATAATATATCTATACAAATCTATAGAAAAGAAATAGATAGAAAGTTCTCCCGGGAATCGAGTGATTCCCGGGATAACTTTCTTTTTGATTCTCAATTTGAAAGTATTAATTTCTTAAAGTCTTGAGAGAGACTCTCAAGCTGCGGGTCGTCTAAATCAATCAATGAAATTCATTTTTCAAAATTCAAAATTAGTATCATGATAATTCAAATTATCGTTTATCAACTTCAGCAACTCCGCATAAAACATTTGACGGAAACTCAAGGCCCAAAATTTTTCTAGCTCTTGAGGATTTTTGAAGCAAGCCAAGTTGTTCAAATTTTTTATGTCCGGTTCCTTGTTTTCTTGAACCCAACGGCTGTTGCAAAACTTACATTTGTCATATCCTAAACGTGGGTGATCAGAATATTTTTTGATTTTCAAGACGATTCCCGGGCCCAGTTCCCTAAGTAAAGAATCAAAATGTGGCTTCATTTTATAATATTTCCCATACACCTCATCGATTGCATTCACTGCGTTGCTTAAACCCTCGAACAATCCGGCGAAGGTAGATATATTGTCAGATCTAATTTCCACTTGATATCTCATCTGAAAAATGACTCTCAAGTAATCGAGAATTTTACCGCGCTTATCCTCCGGTTGCTTGTAGACCAGCGATAACAAGAATGGCCTCATCCTGTGGACCAGGATGACAGCGTCTCGATGGAGATCTTTGCCCTCTTTAAGCTGCATGAAGCAGCATTTCGAAGGATCAACCCTAGGGTGTCCCGAGTTCAAGTAAAGACACCATTTGTTCGCGAGGAAATCAAGATCCTGCTGAATGAGCGAGTTAAATCGTTCATAGGCTATCGGTACATCAGCTGGTGTCAATTCTCCAGCTTCCTCTAATATCACTTGCAACTCCCGTAGTAACAAACGCTTTTTATACGCCCCGAAATCCTCTGAATCAAAATCTTCGAAGGAATTTTTAGTTATTTGCATAGAAGGCCCCTTTCGATTTGCATCGACCTTTTTTTTTTGAATGGAAATATCCAGTTTAATTAAACGAACTACGATCAAACGACCAAACTACAACTCGAACCGATAAGTAGTTGACTCTTGACTGATCGTATCCGTCTTACTAGCACTTTCAATGAAAATACACCAAAATAATCTCTTTAGTGCTGTTTTCATTCTATGTCATAACCATTCAAAAAACAACCAAAAAAAGAAAGACAAAATCTGAATTGATCAACTCTTTTACGAAAAGAAAAAATACGACAACAAAGGTCAAATTTCTCTCCAATTCGAATCCTGGACTTATTCACTCCTGACTGCAAATTCTTATCCTTCTCACTTTGAATTAAAACAACAATGATTAATATATTCATTATTCATTAGATGTCATATCTTATCCGTCTCACTCTCACTTTGAATGAAAACACCAATGATTAATATATTCATTATTCATTATATGTCATATCTTATCCGTCTCACTCTCACTTTGAATGAAAACACCGATGATTAATATATTCATTATTCATTATATGTCATATCTTATCCGTCTCACTCTCACTTTGAATGAAAACACCGATGATTAATATATTCATTATTCATTATATGTCATATCTTATCCGTCTCACTCTCACTTTGAATGAAAACACCGATGATTAATATATTCATTATTCATTATATGTCATATCTTATCCGTCTCACTCTCACTTTGAACACCAATGATTAATATATTCATTATTCATTATATGTCATATCTTATCCGTCTCACTCCCACTTTGAATGAAAACACCGATGATTAATATATTCATTATTCATTATATGTCATATCTTATCCGTCTCACTCTCACTTTGAATGAAAACACCGATGATTAATATATTCATTAGTCATTATATGTCATATCTTATCCGTCTCACTCTCACTTTGAATGAAAACACCGATGATTAATATATTCATTAGTCATTATATGTCATATCTTATCCGTCTCACTCTCACTTTGAATGAAAACACCGATGATTAATATATTCATTAGTCATTATATGTCATATCTTATCCGTCTCACTCTCACTTTGAACACCAATGATTAATATATTCATTATTCATTATATGTCATATCTTATCCGTCTCACTCTCACTTTGAATGAAAACACCGATGATTAATATATTCATTATTCATTATATGTCATATCTTATCCGTCTCACTCTCACTTTGAACACCAATGATTAATATATTCATTATTCATTATATGTCATATCTTATCCGTCTCACTCTCAGTTTGAACACCAATAATTAATATATTCATTATTCATTATATGTCATATCTTATCCGTCTCACTCTCACTTTGAATGAAAACACCAATGATTAATATATTCCGACCACGATTTTTTCTTTTTTTCTAGACATTTCACCTCGAAATAAGAAATTGTATTCTACTGGATATTCAACTAAGAAATAGAAATTCAAAAGAAAGAGTGGATTCGATCCTTTCTATGGGTACTTCTTAAACGCGAAGGTCTTCTCTATACACCGGAGACTTTCACTTTATCTATAGAAATCTATAGAAAAGAAATAGATAGAAAGTTATCCCGGGAATCGAGTGATTCCCGGGATAACTTTCTTTTTGATTCTCAATTTGAAAGTATTAATTTCTTGAAAGTCTTGAGAGAGACTATCGAGGCGCTGGTCTTCTAAATCAATCACCGAAATTCATTTTCCATCCTCAGACAAAAAGCGATCGATATCGGTTAGATACTCTCGCAACTCCGCATAAAAGGTTCGACGGAAACTCTCGGCCAAAACTTTCCAACTGATCTGGGGTTTTGAAGCAAGGTAAAGAGCTCAAAATTTTTATGCCCGGCTCTTCCACCCAACAGCTGTTGCAAAATTGACATTCGTCATATCCCAAACTCGAAAAATCATAATAGTTACTGATTTTCAAGACGATTCTCGGGCCCAATTTCCTAAGGCAACACTCCAAAGCCGGCTTCAATTTAAAATCTTCCCCAGACGTGTCCTCATCGATTGCATTCATCTCGATCCCTAAAAGCTGGAAGACTCCGGTGAAGGTAGATCTAGTAGATCTATCGCCAGACGTAATTTCCACTTGAGATCTCATTAGAAAAACAATTTTCAAGTGATCGAGAATTTGACGACGCTTATCTTCCGGTTGATCGTAGAGCCGCAAGAATACGTAAGACTCCATGTTGTAGGCCAGCTTGACAGCGTATCGCTTCAGAACTCCGGCATCGCCAAGCTGCGCCAGGCAGCATTTTGACGTATTAAGGCTATGGTTGCCCGATTGCCTTAAAAAACACCACTTTTTGGAAAGCAACTCAAGATCCTGCTGAATGAGCACCCTGCACTGCTCATAGGCATTTTTTAGCTCCTTTGGCGTCAATTCTCCTTTTGCAGCTAATATCGCTTCCAACAACTTTAGTACTAGACGGTTTTGATAGCGTCTAAAATTCTCAGAATCAAAAATCAAAATCTCCGAAACACGTCTTGCTCTTGTTATTTCTCATAACAATCTCCCTCGATTTTTTTATTTTTAAAAAATAATGAATGGAAATATTAATTTCCATTAAAACAATGAAAATTATTGATTAATAATCATATTAATTATTAATCATTATAGAATGATATGACCAAAAACACAACCAAGGTCAAGCTACAACTCGAACCACGACTTATTCACTCGACTGCACATTCCTAACGGTCTCACTCTCACTTTGAACACTTACCTATTAATAATCATATTAATCATTATATAACAATATGACCAAAAAAACAACTAAGGTCAAACTACAACTCGAACCACGACTTATTCACTCGACTGCACATTCCTAGCGGTCTCACCCTCACTTTGAACACTACCGATTAATAATCATATTAATCATTAATCATTATATAACAATATGACCAACAAAACAACCAAGGTCAAACTCCAACTCGAACCCCGGAGTTATTCACTCCTGACTGCACATTCTTATCCGTCTCAAATGATTAATGAATATATTAATCATTCATCATTATATAACAATATGATCAAACAAACAACCAAGGTCAAACTACAACTCGAACCCCGGACTTATTCACTCCTGACTGCTCTTATGCGTCTCACTCTCACTTTGAATGAAAACACCAATGATTAATATATTCATTATTCATTATATGTCATATCTTATCCGTCTCACTCTCACTTTGAATGAAAACACCAATGATTAATATATTCCGACCACGATTTTTTCTTTTTTTCTAGACATTTCATCTCGAAATAAGAAATTGTATTCTACTGGGTATTCAACTAAGAAATAGAAATTCAAAAGAAAGAGTGGATTCGATCCTTTCTATGGGTACTTCTTAAACGCTAAGGTCTTCTCTATACACCGGAGACTTTCACTTTATCTATAGAAATCTATAGAAAAGAAATAGATAGAAAGTTCTCCCGGGAATCGAGTGATTTCCGGCATAACTTTCTTTTTGATTCTCAATTTGAAAGTATTAATTTCTTGAAAGTCTTGAGAGAGACTATCGAGCCGGAAGTCTTCTAAATCAATCACCTAAAGTCCTTTTTCCATCATCAGAAAAATAGCTATGGATATCTATTAGATAGTCTCCCAACTCCGCATAAAAGGTTTGATGGAAACTCTCGGCCAAAAACTTTCTAACTGCTCTGGAGTTTTGTTGCAAGGTAAAAAGCTCAAACTTTTTATGTCCGACTCTTCCACCCAACAGCCGGTGCAAATTTGACATTCGTCATAGCCCAAACTCGATTCCTCATAATATTTCTTGATTTTCAAGACGATTCTCGGGCCATGTTCGCTAAGGAAAGACTCCAAAGCCGGCTTCAATTTCAAATTTTCCCCATACATTTCCTCATCGAGTACATTCATCTCGACCCCTAAAAGCTGGAAGACTGCGGCGAAGGTAGATGTATCGCCAGACATAATTAGCCCTTGGGCTCTCACTTTAAAAAAGATTTTCAAGTAATTGTAAATTGGAAAACGCTTATTCTTCGGTTGATCGTAGAGCCGTAATCCTACGCAAGTCTTCATGTAGTTGGCCAGCTGGACAGCGTCTCGCTTCACAGCTCCGGCATCGCCAATCTGCGACAGGCAGCATTTTGTCGTATTAACGCTATGGTCGCCAGATTTCCTTAAAAAACACCATTTGAAAAGGAACTCAAGATCCTGCTCACGGAGCACCCTGCACTGCTCATAGGCATTTTTTAGGTCCTCTAGCGTCAATTTTCCTTTTTCAAAAAATATCGCTTCCAACTCCCGTATTAATATACGGTTTTGATAGTGTTTAAAATCGTCAGGACCAAAATCTTCATCTTCAAAACCTGGTTTGTTTTTTTTTATGTGTCATAATAGTATATTTTTATGAATTTTTAAAAAATAATGAATGGAAATATTAATTTCCATTAAAACTATGAAATTGATTCAATTATGGAATCAGGAATAATTATTGGGTCAGGCGGTAAACAAACAGAATAAGCTATACTTTTTCTTCTATACATAGATGAACACTATTGATTAATAATCATATTAATTATTAATCATTATAGAATGATATGACCAAAAACAACCAAGGTCAAGCTACAACTCGAACCACGACTTATTCACTCGACTGAACATTCCTAGCGGTCTCACTCTCACTTTGAACACTACCAATTACTACTCATATTCATCATATATCATTATATAACATATGACCAAAAACAACTAAGGTCAAGCTACAACTCGAACCACGACTTTTTCACTCGACTGAACATTCCTAGCGGTCTCACTCTCACTTTGAACACTACTGATTACTACTCATATTCATCATATATCATTATATAACATATGACCCAAAACAACTAAGGTCAAGCTACAACTCGAACCACGACTTTTTCACTCGACTGAACATTCCTAGCGGTCTCACTATCACTTTGAACACTACCGATTACTACTCATATTCATCATATATCATTATATAACATATGACCAACCACAACTAAGGTCAAGCTACAACTCGAACCACGACTTTTTCACTCGACTGAACATTCCTAGCGGTCTCACTCTCACTTTGAACACTACCGATTACTACTCATATTCATCATATATCATTATATAACATATGACCAAAAACAACTAAGGTCAAGCTACAACTCGAACCACGACTTTTTCACTCGACTGAACATTCCTAGCGGTCTCACTCTCACTTTGAATGAAAACATCAATGATTAATATATTCATTATTCGTTATATGTCATATCTTATCCGTCTCACTCTCACTTTGAATGAAAACACCAATGATTAATATATTCCGACCACGATTTTTTCTTTTTTTCTAGACATTTCACCTCGAAATAAGAAATTGTATTCTACTGGGTATTCAACTAAGAAATAGAAATTCAAAAGAAAGAGTGGATTCGATCCTTTCGATGGGTACTTCTTAAACGCTAAGGTCTTCTCTATACACCGGAGACTTTCACTTTATCTATAGAAATCTATAGAAAAGAAATCGATAGAAAGTTATCCCGGGAATCGAGTGATTCCCGGGATAACTTTCTTTTTGATTCTCAATTTGAAAGTATTAATTTCTTGAAAGTCTTCTAAATCAATTACCTAAATTCATTTTTCCATAATCCGAAAAATCGCTATCGATATCTATTAGATAGGCTGCCAACTCCTGATAAAAGGTTTGATAGAAACTCTCGGCCAAAAAACTTTCCAACTTTTCTGGAGTTTTCATGCAAGGTAAGTATTTCAAAGATTTTATGTCCGACTCTTCCACCCAACAGCTGTTGCAAAATTGACATTCGTCAAAGCCCAAACTCGATTCCTCATAATAGTCTTTGATTTTCAAGACGATTCTCGGGCCCAGTTCGCTAAGGAAAGACTCCAAAGCCGGCTTCAATTTCAAATTTTCCCCATACAGTTCCTTATCGAGTCGATTCATCTCGACGCATAAAAGATGTAAGACTGCGTCGAAGGTAGATGTATCGCCATCCATAGTTGTCCCTTCGGCTCTCATTATAAAAAGGCGTTTCACGTAATGGACATTTTGAAGACACTTATTCGTCGGTTGATAGTAGAGCCTTAATGCTACGCAAGTCTTCATGTCGTTGGCCAGCTCGACAGCGGCTCGCTTCACAGCTACGGCATCGCCAATCTGCGACAGGCAGCATTTTGGCGTCTTAACACTATGGTCGCCAGATTTCCTTAAAAACACCATTTTTTGGAAATCAACTCAAGATCCTCCTGAATGATCACCCTACACTTATCAGCCGCAGTTTTTAGATCCTGTGGCGTCAAGTCTCCTTTTTCATCTAATATCGCTGCCAACTCCCGAATTAATAGACGGTTTTGATAGCGTTCAAAATCGTTAGAACCAAAATCTTCATCTTCAGAACCAAAATCTTCATCTTCAAAACCGGTCCTCCTCCTTCCATTTCTCATAAAAAGCCCTCGAATTTGTAAAATAATGAATGGAAATATTAATTTCCATTAAAACTATGAAATTGATTCAATTATGGAATCAGGAATAATTATTGGGTCAGGCGGTAAACAAACAGAATAAGCTATACTATTTCTTCTATACATAGATGAACACTATTGATTAATAATCATATTAATTATTAATCATTATAGAATGATATGACCAAACAAACAACTAAGGTCAAGCTACAACTCGAACCACGACTTATTCACTCGACTGAACATTCCTAGCGGTCTCACTCTCACTTTGAACACTACCGATTAATAATCATATTAATCATTAATCATTATATAACAATATGACCAAAACAACAACTAAGGTCAAACTACAACTCGAACCACGACTTTTTCACTCGACTGAACATTCCTAGCGGTCTCACTCTCACTTTGAATGAAAACATCAATGATTAATATATTCATTATTCATTATATGTCATATCTTATCCGTCTCACTCTCACTTTGAATGAAAACACCAATGATTAATATATTCCGACCACGATTTTTTCTTTTTTTCTAGACATTTCACCTCGAAATAAGAAATTGTATTCTACTGGGTATTCAACTAAGAAATAGAAATTCAAAAGAAAGAGTGGATTCGATCCTTTCGATGGGTACTTCTTAAACGCTAAGGTCTTCTCTATACACCGGAGACTTTCACTTTATCTATAGAAATCTATAGAAAAGAAATAGATAGAAAGTTATCCCGGGAATCGAGTGATTCCCGGGATAACTTTCTTTTTGATTCTCAATTTGAAAGTATTAATTTCTTGAAAGTCTTCTAAATCAATCACCTAAATTCATTTTTCATAATCCGAAAAATCGCTATGGATATCTATTAGATAGTCTGCCAACTCCTGATAAAAGGTTAGATAGAAACTCTCGGCCAAAAAACTTTCCAACTTTTCTGGAGTTTTATTGCAAGGTAAGTATTTCAAAAATTTTATGTCCGACTCTTCCTCCCCACAGCTGGTGCAAATTTGACATTCGTCAAAGCCCAAACTCGATTCCTCATAATATTTCTTGATTTTCAAGACGATTTTCGGGCGCAGTTCGCTAAGGAAAGACTCCAAAGCCGGCTTCCATTTAAAATTTTCCCCATACATGTGCTCATCGAGTCCATTCATCTCGACCGATAAAAGATGGAAGACTGCGTCGAAGGTAGATGTATCGTCCATAGTTGGCCATCCGCTTCTCACTATAAAAAAGTTTTTCAAGTAATGGACATTTTCAAGACACTCATTCGTCGCTGGATCGTAGAGCTTTAATGCTACGCAAGTCTTCATGTCGTTGGCCAGCTCGACAGCGGCTCGCTTCACAGCTACGGCATCGCCAATCTGCGACAGGCAGCATTTTGTCGTCTTAACGCTATGGTCGCCAGATTTCCTTAAAAAACACCATTTTTTGGAAATCAACTCAAGATCCTCCTGAATGATCACCCTACACTTATGAGCCGCAGTTTGTAGATCCAGTGACGTCAAGTATCCTTTTTCATCTAATATCGCTGCCAACTCCCGAATTAATAGACGGTTTTGATAGCGTTTAAAATTGTCCGAACCAAAATCTTCAAAACCGGTCCTCCTCCTTCCATTTATCATAAAAAGCCCTCGAATTAAAAAAAAAAATGAATGGAAATATTAATTTCCATTAAAACTATGAAATTGATTCAATTATGGAATCAGGAATAATTATTGGGTCAGGCGGTAAACAAACAGAATAAGCTATACTTTTTCTTCTATACATAGATGTATACTATTGATTACTACTCATATTCATCATATATCATTATATAACATATGACCAAAAAAACAACTAAGGTCAAGCTACAACTCGAACCACGACTTTTTCACTCGACTGAACATTCCTAGCGGTCTCACTCTCACTTTGAACACTACCGATTACTACTCATATTCATCATATATCAGTATATAACATATGACCAAAAACAACTAAGGTCAAGCTACAACTCGAACCACGACTTTTTCACTCGACTGAACATTCCTAGCGGTCTCACTCTCACTTTGAATGAAAACATCAATGATTAATATATTCATTATTCATTATATGTCATATCTTATCCGTCTCACTCTCACTTTGAATGAAAACACCAATGATTAATATATTCCGACCACGATTTTTTCTTTTTTTCTAGACATTTCACCTCGAAATAAGAAATTGTATTCTACTGGGTATTCAACTAAGAAATAGAAATTCAAAAGAAAGAGTGGATTCGATCCTTTCGATGGGTACTTCTTAAACGCTAAGGTCTTCTCTATACACCGGAGACTTTCACTTTATCTATAGAAATCTATAGAAAAGAAATAGATAGAAAGTTATCCCGGGAATCGAGTGATTCCCGGGATAACTTTCTTTTTGATTCTCAATTTGAAAGTATTAATTTCTTGAAAGTCTTCTAAATCAATCACCTAAATTCATTTTTCATAATCCGAAAAATCGCTATGGATATCTATTAGATAGTCTGCCAACTCCTGATAAAAGGTTAGATAGAAACTCTCGGCCAAAAAACTTTCCAACTTTTCTGGAGTTTTATTGCAAGGTAAGTATTTCAAAAATTTTATGTCCGACTCTTCCTCCCCACAGCTGGTGCAAATTTGACATTCGTCAAAGCCCAAACTCGATTCCTCATAATATTTCTTGATTTTCAAGACGATTTTCGGGCGCAGTTCGCTAAGGAAAGACTCCAAAGCCGGCTTCCATTTAAAATTTTCCCCATACATGTGCTCATCGAGTCCATTCATCTCGACCGATAAAAGATGGAAGACTGCGTCGAAGGTAGATGTATCGTCCATAGTTGGCCATCCGCTTCTCACTATAAAAAAGTTTTTCAAGTAATGGACATTTTCAAGACACTCATTCGTCGCTGGATCGTAGAGCTTTAATGCTACGCAAGTCTTCATGTCGTTGGCCAGCTCGACAGCGGCTCGCTTCACAGCTACGGCATCGCCAATCTGCGACAGGCAGCATTTTGTCGTCTTAACGCTATGGTCGCCAGATTTCCTTAAAAAACACCATTTTTTGGAAATCAACTCAAGATCCTCCTGAATGATCACCCTACACTTATGAGCCGCAGTTTGTAGATCCAGTGACGTCAAGTATCCTTTTTCATCTAATATCGCTGCCAACTCCCGAATTAATAGACGGTTTTGATAGCGTTTAAAATTGTCCGAACCAAAATCTTCAAAACCGGTCCTCCTCCTTCCATTTATCATAAAAAGCCCTCGAATTAAAAATGAATGGAAATATTAATTTCCATTAAAACTATGAAATTGATTCAATTATGGAATCAGGAATAATTATTGGGTCAGGCGGTAAACAAACAGAATAAGCTATACTTTTTCTTCTATACATAGATGTATACTATTGATTACTACTCATATTCATCATATATCATTATATAACATATGACCAAAAAAACAACTAAGGTCAAGCTACAACTCGAACCACGACTTTTTCACTCGACTGAACATTCCTAGCGGTCTCACTCTCACTTTGAACACTACCGATTACTACTCATATTCATCATATATCAGTATATAACATATGACCAAAAAAACAACTAAGGTCAAGCTACAACTCGAACCACGACTTTTTCACTCGACTGAACATTCCTAGCGGTCTCACTCTCACTTTGAACACTACCGATTACTACTCATATTCATCATATATCAGTATATAACATATGACCAAAAAAACAACTAAGGTCAAGCTACAACTCGAACCACGACTTTTTCACTCGACTGAACATTCCTAGCGGTCTCACTCTCACTTTGAACACTACCGATTACTACTCATATTCATCATATATCAGTATATAACATATGACCAAAAAAACAACTAAGGTCAAGCTACAACTCGAACCACGACTTTTTCACTCGACTGAACATTCCTAGCGGTCTCACTCTCACTTTGAATGAAAACATCAATGATTAATATATTCATTATTCATTATATGTCATATCTTATCCGTCTCACTCTCACTTTGAATGAAAACACCAATGATTAATATATTCCGACCACGATTTTTTCTTTTTTTCTAGACATTTCACCTCGAAATAAGAAATTGTATTCTACTGGGTATTCAACTAAGAAATAGAAATTCAAAAGAAAGAGTGGATTCGATCCTTTCGATGGGTACTTCTTAAACGCTAAGGTCTTCTCTATACACCGGAGACTTTCACTTTATCTATAGAAATCTATAGAAAAGAAATAGATAGAAAGTTATCCCGGGAATCGAGTGATTCCCGGGATAACTTTCTTTTTGATTCTCAATTTGAAAGTATTAATTTCTTGAAAGTCTTCTAAATCAATCACCTAAATTCATTTTTCATAATCCGAAAAATCGCTATGGATATCTATTAGATAGTCTGCCAACTCCTGATAAAAGGTTAGATAGAAACTCTCGGCCAAAAAACTTTCCAACTTTTCTGGAGTTTTATTGCAAGGTAAGTATTTCAAAAATTTTATGTCCGACTCTTCCTCCCCACAGCTGGTGCAAATTTGACATTCGTCAAAGCCCAAACTCGATTCCTCATAATATTTCTTGATTTTCAAGACGATTTTCGGGCGCAGTTCGCTAAGGAAAGACTCCAAAGCCGGCTTCCATTTAAAATTTTCCCCATACATGTGCTCATCGAGTCCATTCATCTCGACCGATAAAAGATGGAAGACTGCGTCGAAGGTAGATGTATCGTCCATAGTTGGCCATCCGCTTCTCACTATAAAAAAGTTTTTCAAGTAATGGACATTTTCAAGACACTCATTCGTCGCTGGATCGTAGAGCTTTAATGCTACGCAAGTCTTCATGTCGTTGGCCAGCTCGACAGCGGCTCGCTTCACAGCTACGGCATCGCCAATCTGCGACAGGCAGCATTTTGTCGTCTTAACGCTATGGTCGCCAGATTTCCTTAAAAAACACCATTTTTTGGAAATCAACTCAAGATCCTCCTGAATGATCACCCTACACTTATGAGCCGCAGTTTGTAGATCCAGTGACGTCAAGTATCCTTTTTCATCTAATATCGCTGCCAACTCCCGAATTAATAGACGGTTTTGATAGCGTTTAAAATTGTCCGAACCAAAATCTTCAAAACCGGTCCTCCTCCTTCCATTTATCATAAAAAGCCCTCGAATTAAAAAATGAATGGAAATATTAATTTCCATTAAAACTATGAAATTGATTCAATTATGGAATCAGGAATAATTATTGGGTCAGGCGGTAAACAAACAGAATAAGCTATACTTTTTCTTCTATACATAGATGTATACTATTGATTACTACTCATATTCATCATATATCATTATATAACATATGACCAAAAAAACAACTAAGGTCAAGCTACAACTCGAACCACGACTTTTTCACTCGACTGAACATTCCTAGCGGTCTCACTCTCACTTTGAATGAAAACATCAATGATTAATATATTCATTATTCATTATATGTCATATCTTATCCGTCTCACTCTCACTTTGAATGAAAACACCAATGATTAATATATTCCGACCACGATTTTTTCTTTTTTTCTAGACATTTCACCTCGAAATAAGAAATTGTATTCTACTGGGTATTCAACTAAGAAATAGAAATTCAAAAGAAAGAGTGGATTCGATCCTTTCGATGGGTACTTCTTAAACGCTAAGGTCTTCTCTATACACCGGAGACTTTCACTTTATCTATAGAAATCTATAGAAAAGAAATAGATAGAAAGTTATCCCGGGAATCGAGTGATTCCCGGGATAACTTTCTTTTTGATTCTCAATTTGAAAGTATTAATTTCTTGAAAGTCTTCTAAATCAATCACCTAAATTCATTTTTCCATCATCCGAAATAGCTATGGATATCCCTTAGATAGTCTCCCAACTCCGCATAAAAGGTTTGATAGAAACTCTCGGCCAAAAAACTTTCTAACTGCTCTGGAGTTTTGTTGCAAGGTAAACAGCTCAAACTTTTTATGTCCGACTCTTCCACCCAACAGCTGGTGCAAATTTGACATTCGTCAAAGCCTAAACTCGATTCCTCATAATATTTCTTGATTTTCAAGACGATTTTCGGGCGCAGTTCGCTAAGGAAAGATTCCAAAGCCGGCTTCAATTTAAAATTTTCCCCATACATTTGCTCATCGAGTCCATTCATCTCGACCGATAAAAGATGTAAGACTGCGTCGAAGGTAGATGTATCGTCCATAGTTGCCCCTTCGCCTCTCACTATAAAAAAGATTTTCAAGTAATTGAAAATTGGAAGACGCTTATTCTTCGGTTCATCGTAGAGCCGTAATCCTACGCAAGTCTTCATGTAGTGGGCCAGCTCGATAGCGTCTCGCTTCACAGCTTCGGCATCGTCAAGCTGCGCCAGGCAGCATTTGGAAGTATTAAGGCTATGGTTGCCCGATTGCCTTAACAAACACCACTTTTTGGAAACTAACTCAAGATCATGCTGAATGAGCACCCTACGCTTATCAGCCGCAGTTTTTAGATCCTGTGGCGTCAAGTTTCCTTTTTCATCTAATATCGCTGCCAACTCCCGAATTAATAGACGGTTTTGATAGCGTTTAAAATTGTCCGAACTAAAATCTTCAAAACTGGTCCTGCTCCTTCCATTTATCATAAAAAGTCCTCGAATTTTGAAAAAATAATGAATGGAAATATTAATTTCCATTAAAACTATGAAATTGATTCAATTATGGAATCAGGAATAATTATTGGGTCAGGCGGTAAACAAACAGAATAAGCTATACTTTTTCTTCTATACATAGATGAACACTATTGATTAATAATCATATTAATTATTAATCATTATAGAATGATATGACCAAAAAAACAACAAAGGTCAAGCTACAACTCGAACCACGACTTTTTCACTCGACTGAACATTCCTAGCGGTCTCACTCTCACTTTGAACACTACCGATTAATACTCATATTAATCATATATCATTATATAACAATATGACCAAAAAAACAACTAAGGTCAAACTACAACTCGAACCACGACTTATTCACTCGACTGGACATTCCTAGCGGTCTCACTCTCACTTTGAACACTACTGATTAATAATCATATTAATCATTAATCATTATATAACAATATGACCAAAAAAACAACCAAGGTCAAACTACAACTCGAACCCCGGAGTTATTCACTCCTGACTGCACATTCTTATCCGTCTCACTCTCACTTTGAACACCAATGATTAATATATTCATTATTCATTATATGTCATATCTTATCCGTCTCACTCTCACTTTGAACACCAATGATTAATATATTCATTATTCATTATATGTCATATCTTATTCGTCTAACTCTTACTTTGAACACCAATGATTAATATATTCATCATTCATTATATGTCATATCTTATCCGTCTCACTCTCACTTTGAACACCAATGATTAATATATTCATTATTCATTATATGTCATATCTTATCCGTCTCAGTCTCACTTTGAATGAAAACACCAATGATTAATATATTCATTATTCATTATATATCATATCTTATTCGTCTCACTCTCATTTTGAACACCAATGATTAATATATTCATTATTCATTATATGTCATATCTTATCCGTCTCACTCTCACTTTGAACACCAATGATTAATATATTCATTATTCATTATATGTCATATCTTATCCGTCTCAGTCTCACTTTGAATGAAAACACCAATGATTAATATATTCATTATTCATTATATGTCATATCTTATCCGTCTCAGTCTCACTTTGAATGAAAACACCAATGATTAATATATTCATTATTCATTATATGTCATATCTTATCCGTCTCACTCTCACTTTGAACACCAATGATTAATATATTCATTATTCATTATATGTCATATCTTATCCGTCTCACTCTCACTTTGAACACCAATGATTAATATATTCATTATTCATTATATGTCATATCTTATTCGTCTAACTCTTACTTTGAACACCAATGATTAATATATTCATCATTCATTATATGTCATATCTTATCCGTCTCACTCTCACTTTGAACACCAATGATTAATATATTCATTATTCATTATATGTCATATCTTATCCGTCTCAGTCTCACTTTGAATGAAAACACCAATGATTAATATATTCATTATTCATTATATATCATATCTTATTCGTCTCACTCTCATTTTGAACACCAATGATTAATATATTCATTATTCATTATATGTCATATCTTATCCGTCTCAGTCTCACTTTGAATGAAAACACCAATGATTAATATATTCATTATTCATTATATGTCATATCTTATTCGTCTAACTCTCACTTTGAACACCAATGATTAATATATTCATTATTCATTATAGGTCATATCTTATCCGTCTCACTCTCACTTTGAATGAAAACACCAATCATTAATATATGCATTATTCATTATATGTCAGAAGGATCAAAAAAACAACCAAAAAAAGAAAGACAAAATCTGAATTGATCAACTCTTTTACGAAAAGAAAAAATACGACTAAATTCTTACGCCTAGATTCGGCTCTTTGATATGGAAACGTAAGAAGGATTTTTTAGTTTTTCAACTATTGTCCTTCATAAAAAGAAAAAAATAGAATAACTTTGCTAAAAACGCAAAATAAGTAAGAATATCAAAAGGGAATTTTTTTTTGAAATTGGGGCATATTTTTCTTTTTTTTTATTGACCCTTTTTGTTTTGAAAGGGGAGGATCCAATGACTCAAAAACTTTATATTTTATATGGGACAGACATATCAATATGCGTGTATACTACCTTTCCTTTCACTTCCCATTCCTATATTCCTAGGGGTGGGGCTTCTTCTTTTTCCAGCCGCAACAAAAAGTATTCGTCGTATTTGGGTTTTTCAGAGCGTCTTATTATTAAGTCTGGTCATGGTTTTTTCAATCAATCTGTCTCTTCAGCAAATAAATAGCAGTTTTACCTATCAATATGTTTGGTCTTGGATCATAAATCATGATTTTTTTTTAGAATTCGGATACATAATGGATCCACTTACTTCTATTATGTCAATATTAATCACGACTGTTGGAATTATGGTTCTTATTTATAGTGATAATTACATGTTTCACGATCGCGGATATTTGAGATTTTTTGCTTATTTGAGTTTTTTCAGCACTTCCATGTTGGGATTAGTTCTTAGTTCGAATTTAATACAAATTTATATTTTTTGGGAATTAGTTGGAATCTGTTCATATCTATTAATAGGATTTTGGTTCACACGACCTCTTGCAGCAAATGCTTGTCAAAAAGCGTTTGTAACAAATCGTGTGGGTGATTTTGCTTTATTATTGGGAATTTTAGGTTTTTATTGGCTAACAGGCAGTTTTGAATTTCGTGATTTATTCCAGATATTCAATAACTTTGTTTCTAATAATGAGGGCAAGCTTTTTTTTGTTACTTTGTGCGCTGTTTTATTATTTTCTGGTGCAGTTGCTAAATCCGCACAATTTCCCCTTCATGTATGGTTACCGGATGCCATGGAAGGGCCAACTCCTATTTCCGCTCTTATGCATGCGGCTACTATGGTAGTAGCGGGAATTTTCCTTGTAGCTCGACTTCTACCGCTTTTCAGCTTGATCCCTCACATAATGAATTTAATCTCTTTGATAGGGATAATAACTGTATTTCTTGGAGCTACCTTAGCTCTTGCTCAAAAAGATATTAAGAGGGGTTTAGCCTATTCCACAATGTCTCAATTGGGGTATATGATGTTAGCTCTCGGTATGGGGTCTTATCGAAGTGCTTTATTTCATTTGATTACTCATGCTTATTCTAAAGCATTATTGTTTTTAGGCTCCGGCTCCGTTATCCATTCAATGCAAACACGTGTTGGATATTCTCCAAAGAAAAATCAAAATCTGGGTTTAATGGGCGGTTTAAGAAAACATGTCCCAATTACTAAAACGTCTTTTTTATTAGGTACACTTTCTCTTTGTGGTATTCCGCCTCTTGGTTGTTTTTGGTCGAAAGATGAAATTCTTAATGATAGCTGGTTATATTCACCGATTTTTGCAATAATAGCTTGGTCTACAGCCGGATTAACGGGATTTTATATGTTTCGGATTTATTTACTTACTTTTGAAGGACATTTAAACGTCGATTCGCAAAATTACAGTGGCCAAAAAAAGACTTCGAGTTATTCAGTAGGTTTATGGGGGAAAGAACGTGTCAAAGTCCATAAGACAGACTTGCCTTTGTTAACTTTATTAACAATGAAGAATACTGAAGGTGCTTCTTTTTTTACAAAAAAGCTATATCAAATTAATAAGAATACAAGAAAGATAAACCAAACTTTTATTACTTTTTGTGATTTTCGCAATAACAATAATTTTTCCTATCCTTATGAATCAGATAATAATATCTTATTTCCTATCCTTCTATTAGTTCTATTTACTTTGTTTGTTGGATTCCTCGGATTTACTTTTAACGGATTGGATATATTATCCAAATGGTTAAGACCCTCTATAAACCTTTTTCATCAAAATTCAAAGAATTTAACAGATTGGCCTGAATTTTTAAAAGATGGAGTCTTTTCAGTCAGTATAGCCTATCTCGGAATAATTGTAGCATTTTTTTTCTATAAGCCTCTTTATTCATCGTTGACAAATTTTAATTTCCTTAATTTACTTGTAAAAAAAAATATTAAGATACTAGTTTATGACAAGCTAATAAATGGGATATATGATTGGTCAAATAATCGTGGTTATATAGACGTTTTTTATGCAACATACTTTCTAGGGGGTATAAGAAGAGTGTCTGAATTAACCTCTTTTTTTGATAGACAAGTAGTTGATGGAATTACCAATGGAGTTGGTCTTATGACTTTCATTTTGGGAGAAGGTATCAAATTTATCGGTGGCGGGCGCATTTCATCTTATCTTTTCTTGTATTCTTTTTACATCTCTATTTTTTTATTAATTTTATCTTTATTAGTTTGATTTTTTGCAACCTGCTATTGGATTGCAAAATTTTTCAGGCTCCTGTTCTTTATTATAATTATAGCATATTCTTTGATTTTTTGGAACCTGCTATTGGATTGAAAAATTTGTAATATAGGCTACTGTTCGTTGTTTCCTTTTTTCCGATTACCAATTGGTTGTTTACAACGAGCCATGTAGTGATAGATCAAATGGGCCCGGGCCGGTCCGACTCAATCTCGGCTATATGAGTCAAGTCTATGAATCTATCGTCAACGACAATGCCCGATACCTGGCCTCCGCTGATAATCCCAAGAATTCAGATAGTTGCTCCAGAATCGATCGTCCTGTCTCGAGGAAATGCCACAGCCTCGACTCACCACACCCGCCGTTGCTCGAAAATCCTCCATCGTTGGCACGATCGTTGTACGATAGGGTGAACACATGTCGCTCCGAATCCCAAAAGCACGAAGGCTGAGCGCATCCCAATCAATCTTCCAATCTTTAGAGACCGATGCATGGCATGCTATACCTCCCGTCAATAAGTTTCCTGTTGTTTTTGGTGAAAGCGCGAGAGTTCAAGAATGTCTTGTTGAAATTGATACTCGGAAACAATTTCTCCATTTTAATGCTCCATGCCGCCTTAAATTGGGGTCGGGATTTTTTACCTATTAATATTGTGAATAATTGTAAATTGTTAATATTTAAACCAAACTAAAGGATAATGGTGTCCCTACCTAACCACCTACTCTATCCTTTAAGTGCCTGTTTGATAAACCTATCCCATTCCGAAATACACGATTATATGAAATGCAAATATCACTTTGTCTACTTGCTTTAAAATCGAAAATAAAGAAATTTCGGCTTTTGGATAGACCTAAATTATTACTATTGTGAATAATTTTAAATATTAATATTTAATTCTTTGTTGTAAAATATATAATTTTACAATGATGAATTAAATTAACATTTATAAACAAAATGAGAGTCGTTCTCAATCCGCGACTATCGAAAACCCTATCTGCATCCTTTGATAAAAAAGATAGAGCAAATAAGTTCTCTCTTGTATTTGAAGCAAAAGAATTTTTTTGTTTAATAAGAGTTTTCGAGTTTCATTTGTCCCTCTTCTCTCACAGGATCTCAAACATCACGGCCATGTTTGTGGCCCAGGTGGCTTGTTTACTCTTCGGCTGTTTGCCGTTATACGATTCGAGTAAAAACAAGATAACTTGATATAACACCGAGTGAAGAGAAAACAAAACTTTCCTCCAATTTTTCCAATCTCCACCTTCCCATTTTACTTTCAAGAGATCTGATTGCTGGAGAATCTTCCCTCGTGTTTCTGTGATAGTATTTGTTTGTGACGAGTGGCTTGTTTTACTCTTCATTTGGCGTTAGGGTTTAGGGGTTAGGGGATTATGGTTTATGGTTTATGGTTTAGGGGTTATGGTTTTAGGGGGTTAGGGTTTAGGGTTTAGGGAGGGTTAGGGGTTATGGTTTAGGGTTTAGGGGTTAGGGGTTATGGTTTAGGGTCTACAGGGGTTAGGGGTTATGGTTTAGGGGTTAGGGGTTATGGTTTATGGGTTATGGGTTTATGGTTTTAGGGTTTAGGGGTTAAGGGTTAGGGGTTAGGGGTTAGGGTTTAGGGTTTAGGGGTTAGGGGTTATGGTTTAGGGTTTAGGGGTTAGGGGTTATGGTTTTAGGGTTTAGGGGTTAGGGGTTATGGTTTTTAGGGTTTAGGGTTAGGGGTTAGGGTTTAGGGTTTAGGGGTTTGGGGTTATGGTTTAGGGTTTAGGGGTTAGGGTATAGGGTATATAATATATATGGTATAACGTTTTTCGATTAGTTTTTTTGAAATTTCGATCGGTTTTTTAACGTTTTCGGTTAGTTTTTAGAATTTCGGTTAGTTTTTAACGTTTTCGGTTAGTTTTCAAAATTTCATTTAGTTTTTTGAAAATTAGAGTCAATTTTCTAATGTTTCACTTAAATATTTTAATGTTTTTCGATTAGTTATTTTGTTATTTAGTTCAAAAAATAATTAAAAATTAAATTTTATAATCAAGACGGAATATTAAATCATTTGAAAAAATACATAAAAATATTAATAAATCGGCGGCGAGAAATATTCCGTCGTTGTAATATTTCAAAAAAAATAAAATAAAAAACATTTTATTTTCATAGAGCGGAATCTTCATAGTGATTTAGTTTAATAAAAAAATTATTTAATCGGCGACGGAATATTCCGTCGTTAAGTAATATCTTTTCAAAAAAAAAAAATAAAAAATATTTTATTTTCTGGAATATTTCCGCCGGCGATTAATTAATATTTTTTATTTATCGCTTGACAGGAATATTAAAGGTCGTTTGTGAAATATTTCAAAAAAATAATAAAATATTTTATTTTCATAGAAGGAGATAATTCTGTCCGGCGATAAATAAAAAATAAAAAAAATTAACTATTCACCGGGGCGGAATAATTTCGGTGGCGCTAGGTATGAACTAGCGACGGAATATTCAAAATCGCGTAGAATATAGCGCGAAAATAGTTGGCGGTAATAAAAGGAATATTTGAGGAATATTCGTTTTAGCGACCGGAATATAGCGGCGGAGTTTTTATTAAAGATTCAGGTAAATTTGACGCCAAAATATTTCAAATAGCTAAAAAGCTTAATTTTCGCCGCTAAATAGCGACGGAGATGAGTCCGATCGGCTTGTACATTTTATTCCGGTCGCTAAATTACACAATTTTTACGGTAGTGTATCCAGGAATTTTCCACAAAGGAAAAAAAATGGTGCGAGTAATGTGAATAAGCTTGTGTTGCCGAAGAAACGAGGTTGACATAACAAATAGAGTCAACAGATCGACAAGCATCTTCAACATCAACTTTCACGTCACCTCTCGGAGATCATCTAAAAACCTCCTTAACACTATTGTGATTCAGCTTTGCGGGAATATCCTTGAATCTTCTTTTAACTAAATCATATTTTTCCGTTTCCACATCCTTTATTTTTAAAAACCAAAGGTTTTTTTCCACGAACTTAATGCCCAAATATGACCTTGACATCATTAGCGGTCAACTATACATATTTTTTTCCCAAGCTTAAACTTCCGCTTTCTTAGGATCAAAAGCACCTAATTATGTCATGACTGGTCATAATCCAGATTTCCTAATTGGCATGTCATTGTTAATTGTTAAGGGAATTTAACATATTGTAGAAGGGAGATTTCTTCGGACATCATGCGGCTTAATTATCCCTTAACTCTAAGCTTCTTTATGAAGCTTAAGTGGTACCTTGATGTTTGATAGATAGACAAAGGCTTTTCCCGGATCTGTTTCTTAATCTTTCACTTCTTCCACTTTAACATCGTTCTTTACAACTTTGTTTCTTAACCATCTAAATGAGAAATAACATTTATCCGTTTTATATTTCAAAAAATATGAGAACAAAAACACTTAATCAAATAACGCGATATTCACTGCTTATCGGTTTGTACTTTCATAATATGTTACACAAATGAAAATGCACAACAAGCGATAAGAGTGACTATCGGTTTGTTTATCTTCACAAATTCTAAAACAAAAATGCTTAATCAAACAGCAGTGATATTCACTATTATCAGTTGTACTTTTCATAACATGTTACACAAATGAAAATGCACAACAACTGATAAGAGTGACTATCAGTTGTTTATTTCACAAGTTATAAAACAAACACACTTAATCAAATGGAAGTGATATTCACTCGTATGTCCCAGGTTGTACTTTTCATAACATGTTACACAAATGAAAATGCACAACGATCGATAAGAGTGACTATCGGTGTTTTATTTCACAAGATTATAAAACAAAAACACTTAATCGAACAAGTGATATTCAACTCGCATTATCAAATTGTACTTTTCATAACATATCATACATGAAATGAAAATGCACAACAACCGATAAAAGTGACTATCGGTTGTTTTATTTCACAAATATGAGAACAATAACACTTAATCAAACAACTCGATATGTTTGGGTTTGGAGTCAAATCGTGAAGGAATTTCGCCGGGAAGGCGGAGTTTCGACCATGTGCTTGCATTACTTCTGAGGCGGGGGCGAGACGAGCGGCCGCGGGCCTGGAGTGCTGCCGAGCGCAAGGAGAGCCCGGAGTTTACCGGATATTAGCGCGGACCTTTCGGCTCGTAGGGAGGGCGGCCGCGCTTTGCAGTACAGATTACGGGCGGATTCGAGCTTTCCTATTTTGATCGAGATTTCCTCTTGGATTTCGTGGATTCCTTGTGACTTGACAAAGAATTTTGGAGAAGACTTGTTAAGGAAGAAGAATACTTTCTTAAGTTAGGAATCCTTTTATTGCTAGGATTTGATTTCTTGTATCCTTATAAATACATGTGGTAGCCTAGAAACAAATTGTTGTGATTGTAAAACATGCTGAAAATATTATAGTGATGAGAATATTTTGGCTTGGTAGCGCCCGGACGTAGTTGTACCGTTCTGGGGTAACGAACAGGGTTAACATTCTGCAGTGTGTTCCTTTTGTGTGTGATTTACTTTTCGTGTGTGTTGCATCTTATTTATTCACATTCTCAAAGCTTCAGATCCGTTATTCCGACCAGCGCAAGAACGTGATTTTCCACAAACAAGCGGTATCCCGAGCTCTTGGTTACTGTCGAATCATTGCTTAGAGGGTGTCTTTTGCTTCCCATGGATTTCTTGGGAGCTTTGGAGGATGGGAATAAGGTGGTGTTGATCGAAAAGATTTGATGGGATAGATTTCAATTTTTGGAAGACGCAGATCCGAGGATGTTTTTGTGGAACAAGGATTTGTATCTACCATTAAAAAGAAAAGCCGGATGACATAGAGGAAGCAAAATTCGAAATCTTGGATCGGAAAGCTGTTAGTAGGCTTTGTTAGTGCAAACGTTGACGAAGGATGTGCAAAGAATGTTTTGGAGGCGAAGACTACCGTATTGGAGATGTTGCGAGATGTTGGCGAGAGCATGTACGAGGCACCATCTGGCGGCGAACAAGCACTACGGCTGATGTTTTAGCGACGGAATCAACGGCGACGGAAGCATTAGTCAGCTATTTAGCGACTCGGCAGAATTATGCTTTAGCGACGGAATAAATTTGGCGCCAAATTTATCGACGGAATTAAATTCCGCCGGCGAATTCCGTCGCTAAAAATGAATATTCGACGAATATTCGTTTTAGCGTACGAATTTCACGCGGAATTTACAATTAAGTAATCGCTAAATAAATATCGGCCGACAGGAATTATTCCGTCGCTTGATAATTTATTTATTTTTTAATTTTTTAAGTTATCGGCGACGTGAAATTTATTCCAGTCGCTGATAATTTATTTATTTTTTAATTTTTTTAACATTATCAGCGACTTGAAATTATTTCGTCGGCCCGATAATTTATTTTAAAAAAATTAGATTATGCAGTGACGGAATTATTCCGGTGTCGATAAGTATCGGCAACAGCTGACGAATTATTCAAAGTCGTGATAATTTATATTTTTTAAAAAAATAGATTATCGGCGACGGAATAATTCCGTCGTTGGATAAATTTAATTTTCTTCTATATACTTTCATTTGTTTAGTTTTTTCTATCTTTTTTCTATAACTTTTTCTAAAAAAACCACTAATTAACAAAGGCTAAAATATTATTTTCTAGTCAATAAAAAATTTAAAAAATTAAAAAATAATTATAGGGTAGTCCGTCCCTCTTTTGACTTTTCTTCTATAAACTTTCATTTGTTTAGTTTTTTTCTATCTTTTTATATAACTTTTCTAAAAATCACTAATTAACAAAGGCTAAAATATTATCTTCTAGTCAATAAAAAATTTAAAAAAATTAAAAAATAAATATAGGGTAGTCGAGTCCCTCTTTTGACTTTTCTTCTATATACTTTCATTTATTTAGTTTTTTTCTATCTTTTTTTCTATAACTTTTTCTAAAAACCACTAATTAACAAAGGCTAAAATATTATTTTCTAGTCAATAAAAAATTTAAAAAAAATTAAAAAATAAATATAGGGTAGTCCATCCCTCTTTTGACTTTTCTTCTATATACCTTCATTTGTTTAGTTTTTTTTTCTATCTTTTTTATATAACTTTTTATAAAAAAAACCACTAATTAACAAATGTTAAAATATTATTTTTTAGTCAGTAAAAAATTTAAAAAATTAAAAAATAAATATAGGGTAGTCAGTCCCTCTATTGACTTTTCTTCTATATACTTTCATTTGTTTAGTTTTTTTCTATCTTTTTTTCTATAATTTTTTCTAAAAACCACTAATTAACAAAGGCTAAAATATTATTTTCTAGTCAATAAAAAAATTTTAAAAAATTAAAAAATAAATATAGGCTACCTCGTTTATTTTGGGTTTTAAGGAATGTGTCCCGATCTTGTGAAAATGGTATACATTTACCTCGTTTATTTTTTTATTTTTTCTATATTATAAATGACATTTAAAGTGTTTTTCATCTTTATAACCTTCCTCAAAATCCAAATGGAAATTGAGTTACAAATATGTGCCATTATTTAGGGTTCTCAGGGTTTTATGTGTCCCGATCTTGTGAAAATGGTATACGGCTACCTCGTTTATTTTTTTAAAATTTTTTCTACATTATAAATGACATTTAAAGTGTTTTTCATCTTTATGACCTTCCTCAAAATCCAAATGGAAATTGAGTTACAAATATGTGTCATTATTTAGGGTTCTTAGGGTTTTATGTGTCCCGATCTTGTGAAAATGGTATACGGCTACCTCGTTTATTTTTTTAATTTTTTCTACATTCTAAATGACATTTTAAAGTGTTTTTCATCTTTATGACCTTCCTCAAAATCCAAATGGAAATTGAGTTACAAATATGTGTCATTCTAAATGACATTTAAATGGGACGCCCAAAAGGAAACTTGAGACACTTCGATCAGGAATGGGAGGAGTATATCATTATTATGATATATTATTATTTATTATTTAATTATTATTATTATATAATATTATTTTATATTTTAAATTATTTTTGATATTATTATTATTATGGTCATTAAACAATAAAGATCTTAGCCATTAAATATATCACAAAAAATTAAAATCCAATAGTCCAAATCCAAAAGCATGACACCCTTTTTTTAATTGGCTTACAAATTTTCACAAGGATTGATCCCCTAATCAATGCGAACCATTAATCATAAACATCCAATGGTCTAAATTCATTTTGCAAAAGTATGAAACCCTTTGTTTTCATTGGCTTACAAATTTTCACATGGATTGATCCCCTAATCAATCTGAACCATTAATCTTAAATATCCAATGGTCTAAATTCATCAAAACAAAACCATTTCACAAACCATTTCACATTCTTAAATTCTTTTATCTTTCAATTTATTTACTCACACACACACACAAATCCACACACACACACACCACACACACTCACACTTTCTCTCTCTCACACTCGTTTCTCTCTACTAATCCTAGCGACCCTTCCAGATCAGGCGACCCTTGATCCAGGCGACCCTTCCAGCCTTCCTTCCGCGACATCCCCGCCTTCTCTCCATCTCGACTCAGCCTCCGCCTCCACCTCCATCTCCGCCTCCCCTCCATCCTCGCCTCCATCTCCATCTCCATCTCCATCTCCGCCTCTTCCTCCACCCCGCCTCCATCTCCATCTCAGGCGCCTCTTCCTCGCCCCTCTTCTTCACCATCTTTTCGCCTCCACCTCCATCTCCTCCGCTCCACCCTCCACCTCCACCTCCGCTCTCTTCCTCCACCCCGCCTCCATCTCCTCCTCTTTCTCCATCTCCGCCTCCTAACCCCAAACACGTCCCCTTGATTTCGAATTGAAAATGGGTTTTGTGACGGAAGAAGATGAGTTTTGAAGTTTGAGAATTGAGAATTGTAGTTGAAAGTGGGTTTTGACATTTTTTGATTTTTTTCAAATTTGGATGGTGGTAGTGGTCATTTGCAAATATTTGATATTTATTTTTTCTTTGAAAGATTTGTAATTAATTTTTAAAAGATTGTAATAGATGTATTTTGATATTATTAATTTACGTATCTTGATATTTGTAATTGATGTATTTTGATATTTTTCTATAGATGTATTTTTTTTTAATTTATTAGTTTTTTTAAAATATTATAATTGATGTTTTTCATTTTTATCATTATAAAAAAATTATTCAATATTGAAAAAAAGGATTTAATTTTGACATTTTTGTTTTTTTTATTTATTGAATTATTAGCGACGGAAATTTCCTTCGGTGAAATAAAAATTAAATTAAAATAAATTAAATCGGCGGCGGAATATTCCGTCATTTGAAATAAAAATTAAATTAAAATAAATTAAATCAGCGACGGAATATTCCGTCATTTGAAATAAAAATTAAATTAAAATAAATTAAATCAGCGACGGAAATTTCCGCCGCGATTTAGTTTATTTTAATTTAATTTTTATTTCGGCGGCGGAAATTTCCGTCACGATTTAATTTATTTTAATTTAATTTTATTTCGACGACGGAATATTCCGTCGATTTAATTTATTTTAATTTAATTTTTATTTCGGGGCCGAAATTTCCGTCATTAAATAAAAATTTAATTAAATTAAATTAATTCCCAGCGACGGAAATTTCCGTCGCTAATATAAAAAATCGGCGGAATATTAATTAGTCGGTAAAACCAAAATTCTACCGACGGAAATTGAGCCGTCGGAGCAACCTTTGCGACAGTGGTAGCGGTGGACCGGCGACGGAATTTTTCCGTCATTTGTTTAATTTTAGCTTGACGGAAATTTGAATTTAGCGACGGAAATTTCCGTTGCTAAAACCTGTTTTTCTGGTAGTGAAGGCTCATCTGATGAGGAAGCTGTTGAACATACGGATGGTGGAGGGCATGTCGGCAACAAAGCATATAAGTGAATTCAAATCTACTGCGACCCAACTGTCTTCCGTGGCTGTTACTCTTGATGATGAGGTACTAGCGTTGATTTTACTTTCTTCTTTACCGGAAAGTTGGGATACGACTGCGATAGCAGTTAACGTTTCAACAGGAAAAGTGAAGTTGAAGTTTGCGGATGTCGTTGATGTGATTCTTGGCGAAGAAATTCGTAAGAAGAGCAAGGGTGGGACATCGGGGCTAGCACTAAACGTCGGTGAAAAGAGTAAGGGCAGCAAGAAGGTGATTACTTGCTAGTGGGGAGAAGGGGCACTTTAGGAGAAGTTGTCCGAAGCGGTCAGGCAAAGCGAAGGAATTGAATGTTGCTGAAGAGATGGCGGACGTATTAATCTTGGGTGGGAGCAGTTCAACTGATTCGTGGGTTTTGGATTCGGCTCGACAAGCTTTCATTCATGCACTAGTGCAGTAAAGAATGGAGCAAGACGCTCCGGTGATTTTGGGGTTGTTCGCTTGGGAAACGATCATCCCTGGTCAAGGTCATTGGAAAGGGGGTTGTTCGGGTCAAAGCAACGGATGGGACTGTTTTACGGCTACGTGATGTGCGACATATTCCGGATTTGAAGAGGAACTGATTTCCATAAGGCAACTTGATAAGGAGGGTTGTGTGGTGACCTTCGGTTGTGGGACATGGAAGGTAAACCGCGGAGCTAGCTTGGTGGCTCGTGGCGGCGTGGAAGATATGTTGTATACCACATGCAACATGAGTCGTTGGGGGAAACGAGGGCGCATCCCAATGATGAATGGTGGTGGCCGAGATCGCCATGGTGGGAGAAATTTCACTAAACGGTATGTTGATAGAAAATTGGGTGATGAAGTCGGCCGACGCGGAGCCAATTTGGTCAACATGGGAGCGGGATCTAGAACGGTGATGCGATGGGTTGCAAAGAACACACAAAGGTTCCAAGCTTGTGATTGTGTGGGGCACGTGGATTCGCGCTGTTCAGGATCGATAGTTAGCACGCAAGTGAGCGGGGATGTGCAGGGAGGATCATTCGGAATGAAGACTCGGAGCATGGTAGAACCGACAGTTATGTTGGAAGCGTTGCTCGCCTTCAATTCACTTGGATAACTAGACAAGAGGCCGGGCGCTACCAACGCATTAGCTGGCCACTGAAAACTGAGATTTGTTTGTTTCAAGACGAGGTATCATGGATGGTTTGTCTCCGTGTGGGAGATTGTTGGGTTTGGAGTCAAATCGTGAAGGAATTTCAAGAGAGCGGTTTCGACCATGTGCGCGACCGCGCTGAGGGCCGCAGCGGCCGCGGCTGGAGTGTCGAGCAAGGAGCCGGAGTTTCGGATATTAGCGCGGACGCGCTCGTAGGAGGGCGGCCGCGCTTGGTACGATTCTGGACTGATTCAGTTTCCTATTTTGATCAGATTTCCTCTTGGATTTGGGTTTCCTTGTGACAGCAATTTTTGGGAAGACTTGTTAAGGAAGAAGAATACTTTCTTAAGTTAGGAATCCTTTTATTGCTAGGATTTGATTTCTTGTATCCTATAAATACATGTGGTAGCCTAGAAACAAATTGGTGCTGTGATTGTAAACATCTGAAAATATTATAGTGAGAATATTTTGGCTTGGTAGCGCCCCCGGACGTAGTTGTCGTTGCAACGAACCGGGTTAACATTCTTGTGTGTTCCTTTGTGTGTGATTTACTTTTCGTGTGTGTTGCATCTTATTTATTCATTCTCAAAGCTTGATCCGTTATTCATTGCGCAAGAACGTGATTTTCACAACATGATATTCACTCTTATCATCAGTTGTACTTTTCATAACATGTTACACAAATGAATATGCACAAAGTTGTTTATTTCACAAATTCTAAAACAAACAACTGATATTCACTCTTATCAAACAACTGATAGTCACTAAATAAACAAGTGATATTCATGTCAAAAATTTGCCTGTAAACATTTCAAAACAACTGATAATTACATATATCAGTTATTTATATGAAACTATTTGCAAAATGTGCAAAAAACATAATCATTACCCAGGTCAAAAATCGAAACACAAACAATGTAAATTGAACAAAATAACTGATAAATTACATATATCAGTTGTTTATATGAACTGTTTGTAGAAATCGAAACACATCTATCAGATGTTTGTAGAAATTAAATCGAAACACAGTCAATCGAACATTTACACAAATATAGTTCAAAATCATTTCAAACGACGAATAACGAAGAAATTTCAAAAAAAAAAAAATCAAAAACCACATTTATCAGTTGAAAATAGAAGCATTACCTTAGATTTCGTTGGAGTACTCTTAGATTTGAGATTTTTCCGGCGATTTAATCCGTAGTTATCATTGGGAAAAATGGCGATGGAGAGTGGGATAGAGAGAAATTTCTTCGGGCCGTTAATTTGATGGAGTATGTGCGTTGTGTGAGTTTTGCGTTTTGGGGAGGGAGTGATTAATGGCGGTTACCAGAGAGAAAGGACTTAATAGTAAAACCGAAAATATGAGTGTAGTTTATGGAAAATAAAGTGTAGTTTTTTGTAAAATTAAACTTATGTGTTTTTTTTTTTTTTTGTAATATTGAACTTATAAAATGAGTTTTTTGTAAATGCCTCAAAAAATTAATAATAAAATAAATAAATGAAACGATTCCTTTCTCTAAGGTTCCTGGGGCCTAACTTAATGCTTTAAAAGGATATGAATTTTTCGAAATCCCACTAAAGCCTCTCAAACAAAAATACCCCGTAGTTGCCTCATTACACTAGTTTGTGTTTTTCAGTGTTTGTGAGGTTCGGAGCGTTGAGGCCAAATTCCAACACATCTACGAGAGTCAACTCTTATAAGTGAAAAAACTCTAAAAGAAGATGGGAAAAAACCGGAAAAACTCGGATTAGACTTCAGATCAAACAAATTTGAATATGAAAGATCGAAATTTTCTGATAATTATTGATCAGCATTTTCTGCAACCGTCGTTGACAATTCAATGATTAGGAAATGTTTACCACAAATGGACATCAAGAATAATTCATACATGGATGAAGACTCTTCTTCACATACGGTCTCATTTTCTCTATTTTTTAACATGATCCACCATAAATAAGTCTGACAATTATTTTGATGTCAGATTCGCATACAAGCCATTTGTTGTGCCTATTTTTTTTTCATCCGCAATAACTTTTGAGATGCAAATATGAACGTTCATACTATTGTAAAGACAACTGCATGTTATGCATCGAATGCGGCCTTCAACTCTTCGAGGTTCATTTTGCCCAAATCCAATTGTCTCTCTAAACGCATATTAGCGTTGCTATTCTGGCAGTTCCGCAAATAATTTTTTTTAATTTTTTTTTTGAAATAACAAGCCCAAAATTTCCTTTTCCTATTCCGTACAAATTAGTTTGATCCAATTTTTACTGATTTGATACGATTTTATCGGTAAAGTTCGGTTTCACGGATTTTTTGAACATCCCTAGTGGTCATTCATTTACCAATTTACTCTTGACTTTTAATTTTTAATTAAAGAATCCATTCCAACGTGGATAATCTTGGAAAATTCAAATATGACTATTAATTATTTATTAAACGTGACAACAGTCAAGAGAAGATTCCAATTTTAAAGTAGAACAAAACAAATTAGGCTTCATCTTGGTTGACTTGGAACACGCGTTGACTCGAGCCAAAAAAATTTATGGTCCCAAATTTTTCATATTTAGTATATAAAGAAAAAATGTATAGTAAATGTTGAATGCCCATACACACGAAGAAATGTATAGTAAATGTATAGTAAATGTTGAATGCCCACAAACACGAAGAAAAAAAATAATTCTTTTTTATTTTTCATTAATTAGAAACAAAAACTTATATGAATTTAATGTATACTCTCCGGTGTAAAGACTAGTATTGACTTCATCTCCTCCTTCTTATCTTATACCTATCCACTCCAAACATTGGTTGAATCTTGTAAAATTCTGGTCCTTCTCCAGTTCCGTCTTCCTCTCTGCAAATCAACCTCCTCTCGAATTCTTCTGGCATATCCCTGATCCTTAACTCCTCGAAGGTTGAAATGAATTTCAGTTCCTCAGGAAGCATCTCTAACTTTGAGCATCCCGAAATCCATACATGGAGGAGATTGGGCATGGCACCTTCTTTAACACACCACTTCTCCAAGTTTTTCAGGTTGTCTAAAATCAAACCCTTAAGTTTGGGAAAACCAATTGAAGAACAAGTCATTTCCTTTCCCTTCAATTTCCCATCTACTAATTTGAGGACCTCTAGGTTTGAGAGTTTCTCCAGTGTCGGCATAGGGTCTTCTTCTACCTCAAATTTTGCCAAGATTAACGCAGTGAGGCGACTAAATTTGGAAAATTCAGGTAATAACTTACCTATCACCCCTGCTATCTTCAACTCATGCAAAATTTCTTCACAACATTCAGGAATTTGTCCTCTTAAAACATCCGAGTACATCTCTACCTTTGGATTGTCCAGTTCAATTGCAAGTGATGAGTGCCGCAACCGATCCAAATTCACTTTATTCATGAATTCCTTCATCTTCTTACCATCATCCTCACTTGAGATACAAATCATCCATTCTAATCTTCTAAGATTGGTGATATGAATGACATCTTCCATCTCGCACATCGTTGAATCAAGGTTTACTAGCGTCTCCAACTTGGTCAATCCATCAAGTCTCAGTCTGGAAAATTTTGGGGTCACCTTATAGAAAGGTTTATGAGGAAGAAATAGATGCTTTAATCCTTTCAATTTTCTTAGAGCAAGATTTGGTATCCTAAAGTCAACACTTAAATTATAATATACTCGCATATCTAGAGTTTGCAAGTATATAAAGTCATATATGGATGATGGAAGGCATACTATACGACACCAGTAAAGGCTCAAGTATCTAAGGTGGATGAGCTCATTGGTAATATCTTCCTTCCCAATTAAGGTATTATCAAAGCTTAGTACTCTCAGCAAATTCAACTTCTTCAACTTGGATAATTTCTTCGCACGTCCATGTTTGAACATAAGAGACCTCACATGCCCAGTTGCATTGTGTTTATCATCCTGAACAATGAAATCATGTTCCTCGGGAAGATACAAGACTTGCCTAGGAGATAACTTAGTATCATTCCTTGAAAAAGAGGAATGAAATCCCAAGACTTCATCTTTACGACCACGATAGTCATGGACCTCGAGATAATCTTCCTTTTTAACTATTGACAAACATAATTTTCTCATTAGATCATGAAGCCAACAAAACTTGTACCTCCTCTTAGTGTTAGGATGCGCCTCATCAGCTAATTCAGCTTCAATCATGCATCTTCCCACTAATTCACCCAAATATCTCTTTGCTACATCCATATTTGTTTCTCCTACTTGTCTGTCCTTTGACAATATCATGCCTTCAGCATCCCATAACATGTACAACGTCTCCACCTCAATCTTCTCGTCCTCAACAAGACTTGCCATGTAAAGAAAGCATGGCCTTAGCTGGTATGGTAACTCCTTGTAACTAAATAATAACCCTTCCACCACTAAGTCATTGAATTGTTGATACTTCTCTCCGTCCCATGTTCTGCTTTCATAAAATCTTTCCCACTCACGTAGGCTGTATTTTGTAACTAAAACCCCCCGGAGAACACACACAGCTAGGGGATTACCTTTACACCAAGCAATCATTTTCCTTCCCAGCTCTTCCTTCTTTTTCTCTATTTCAGAATCTATAAGGAAAAAAGGAAAAAAAACATACATTAACAGAGATATAATTATGATTACATAATTTTATAAATAATAATGAGTACATACTTTATTAATGTAGGGAAAGTCATTATTTTCCTCCCATGTCAATTACCAGGTTCTATTTCTCACGCACAAGCAAGATGTCATATGGACCATGGTAAGATCAGTAAGGGCGCTTAAGTATTTAAGACACTAATAATTCTTAAAAGCTTTCTTAAATGTCTCTCAAACTATATTTTATTTAAAAAAAAAATCATAGTTTGTATAAAGTAATAAATGTCATATATTTTATTTGTCCGCCCCAAAAATTTATCATCTTATAAATAAACAATACAAACAAATAAATCATAGTTTTTTTTAAAAAAAAAAATTGATAATTTAAAAGTTATTATAAAATATAGTACCATACTTTCTATTTTGATTACATAATTTTTTTTGATTACATAATTTTTTTTGTCCTTTTTTAAAAGTTATTATAAAATATAGTAATAACAGAGATATAATTATGATTACATAATTTTTTTTTATCATATGGAACATGGTAAGATCAGTAAGGGCGCTTAAGTATTTAAGACACTAATAATCCAAAGTTGACGAATTGAAAAAAAAAAAAAAAAGAAACCGGTGAAGCAACGTAACATTTATACTTGATTCTTATAATCATAATTAACTAACCTCTGTCTGTGCCTATTTTCTTTTGACATAGCTCCCAGCACTCATCTTCGCTTAAGCAGTCCAAAGAGTAGCAAAATCCCTTATCTGCAACATCCTTGATCCGAGTGGTAAGCAGTACTTTGCTGCCCGTGCTTTCATCAACTAAGCCGCAATTCAGGCTTTCCCAATCAACTACCGACCAAACGTCGTCAATAATGATCAAACACCTTTTCTCTACTTGTACTCTTTTAAGTGATTCAATTACATTCCCCTGAGTCATGCTCTTCATCTCTTCCTCCTTCGCATGAGAAAGTTGTTGTAGTATATGTTTCAAAATTTCTTCCGCTCGACATTGTTCGCTCACACAAACAAAAGCGAAACTTTGAAAATGGCTCAACACTTTCTTGTCTTTATACACTTTCCGAGCAAGTGTGGTCTTCCCTAAACCACCCATTCCATAAATGGAAGTGACCCGAAACTCATTTTCTTCGTGATCAACCAGATATGACACCAATTTATTGATGTCTTCCTCCCTCCCAACGAAATCGTTTTCATGGAATAGACTAGAAAGATCTTGTACTTTGTACGGTCTTCTTGAATCCGAGGAGCTGGCGTCCGCATCTCCACTTTGGCTGTTGATAAAGTCACTGATTTTGATTGTGATCTTCTCAATAGCCTTGCAAACTTTTGGACGCAACAAACATTCTCTGATGCCAATTTGCTTGTTTACAACTCGGATGACATACTTTTCAATGGAATCGATCAGCTGATCAGCCAAATCTATGATTTCTTTGGTACGTTTATCCTTCCTAACGTGCGCGTATTCTAACAAATCCTCCATCTCTTTTAGCTTTTTGCAAGCTCATCGACTACACCTTCCAGAGCCTGCAGATACTTCATTTCTTCGGCCAACAAATCATGAAGCCTTCCAATCACAAAGGAGTAAAGGGTTTCTCCTTCCATTTCAAAAATACTTGAGATCTAGCGAGATAGATGTGGAGAGAGGGATTTAAAGTAATTATAAAAGGACTGACGGGTGAAAGAAGAAAAAGGGTGAGATTTTTTGATTCAAAGATCAAATGGATACTAAGTAGATTAGAGTACTCTAGCATGGACCCAGATGAGATTTCAAGAAAATCACTCGCCTTTAACAACATAATCAAGAATAAACCCAGATGAGATTTCAAGAAAAGCATATGCTTTCGTTGAGGTGATTTTGAAGCGAGTGAAGCAAAGGATATGCTTCGTAATCGCCATGTGAATTTGAACTCTGGGGGCCTATTCAGTGACTTTGGGGGCCTGTTCAGTGACTTTCTTTTTTTGATTTATTGGTTTTAATTTTGGATTTATTCCCCTAAGCCCACCAAAACTATCCAATTCTTAAAGAGGATAGGCTATTCTCATTATTTCTTTCGTGTCCATGCGTATGAATATATATTTTCCCAAGGCCCCGTTAATTCAAGGAAAACTTATATTCTCCAAACTACCCTTCCCCACTCAATCCCTAAAATACGCCCACCATCCCCTTCTACCATCTTCCCCCCTCCCTCTATCCCTACGAGACCAATATATTCTTTCGACAGCCTCCAATAACTGCCTCATTCCCCGCCCGCCTCCATGCCAGTTGTCACTTTTTCTCCCTGTTGGTCATCCTTCAAGCCATCTCAACTTTAAACCCTATTGATGTCGGTCAAACTTCATTCATGAAAACCCCTCCTTTACGAATGAACGACGTAACACCCCTTCCTTCTTCGAGTGAGTTGTAGTCTCCAACCTCCACGGTCGGTCCAGTGGAATTTGGGACCTAAGGCAAGGCATATTATTTGGTCGAGGACCTTAAGTTACCTTCACGAGCAACAGTGCTAAATGCGTTCTCGAATATCGACTTCTCTCTATTTTTTCGTCGTTCTTATAATTCAATGTCTTTATTTCCTACTTTTCTTAAGTTTTAGTATTATTGAAAGTTGTTGAATCATAGAATAATAACGAGACTTGGAGAATTTTATTATTAAAAATATTGAGTTTTGGGCTTAGACAATTGGGTTTTGTATTTAGATTGTTTGAGATAATTGTAAAAAAGCACCATTCCCTTCTTTTGCAGGTAAAGAGGCATATGCTGCCTTCTGTTCTCCTGTATTATTTTGTTGTTGTTACACATATAAGAGTTCAAGTTGTTAGGCAATTGTTCAGGCAGCCACAATGCCACCCATGTGAGAAATAAGAATCTTTGATTGAAATTAGAATTTTTGGGTGTGATCTAAGCTCGTATTTTTGCAGCTTCTCGCAAGCAGGGTTGGCTGCGAGCCTGATGACATTTGTGATTTTGAGTTGCAAGCATGTGATACTCAACCAAGTATAGTTGCTGGTGCCATGAAGGAGATTATATATTCTGGAAGACTTGATAATCTCTGCATGTCCTTTTGCTCATTAAAGGTAACAGTTGTGTCTAAAATCAGATAGTTATTGAGATGTTCAGGTTGTGTGTATAGATGTATACTCCTATGTAACTTTACTTTTAATTGTTCACTCATGAAGTCCTAAAACACACGATTTTCTTGCTGTCTAGAAAAGAGATCATTTTTTTTGATAAACAACTGCCATTATTTTCTCTAATATGGTCTCCAATTTCAGGCACTGGTAGATGCTACATTTTCTGATAGTAGCCTCGAGGATGAGACTGTTGGAATAGAAGACCAACCAAGGGAGGATTCCTCGGAGGAGTATGAGGCGGGCGCCTGGGGCTGGATGGGGCGGGCGCCTCGCGTGTAGTTTTCTTGGCGTTGGCGAAGGATGCTTGAGGCGGGCGCACGGCCTAGGGCGAGGCGTGCGCATCGGCGGCCGAGGGGAGGCTTGGCATTGGGGAAAATCCAGGCGGCCGCTTGGGAACCTTGAGGCGGGCGCCTCAAGGCCAGCCGAGGGTGACGGGCTTTTCTTTCTTGGGCTTAAGCTAGGGTTTGGTTTTTTATTCCGGGGCACATATAAAAGCAATGTTCCGCCCCTTTATTCATTGTAACAACATATTTTACATACATAGTGCAAGATCCTGGCTTGGTAGTGCCCCAGGTGTAGCCAATCAATTTGGTGAACTGGGTTAACAATTTCTTGTGTTCTTTTCTGTTTCGTTGATTTCTTGTGCTTGGTTTGTGTGCACTAATTATTCTTGTAGGTTTGCTTGGGTGTGGAGGGCCATATTCACAACAACTGGTATCAGAGCTCTTGGTTTAGGATCAAGGGAGTTGTTTCAAGCAATCAAGAATGGGCAAGGACAAACAAGCGGTGGAGAAATTCGATGGGTCTGATTTCGGATATTGGAGGATGCAGATTGAAGATCTCTTGTACAACAAAGATCTCTACAAGCCTACGAAGGGAGTCAAACCGGAAGACGAAGATCGGGAAGAATGGGAACTCATGGATCGGAAGGCTTTAGGGGTGGTTAGATCTACTTTGTCAAAGTGGATCGCGAAGACTACCGGAAGGCGACAACCACCAAGGAGCTATTGGATTATCTTGCTTGAGAGATTTGAAACTCCGTCTGCTTTGCAAATAAGGTTGATTTGATACGCAAGATGGGAAGTCTCAAGATGCAAGAGGGAGGATCCTTGGCTAAGCACATCGATGAATTTATGGATGTCATAGATTCATTGACAGCGGTGGAGAATCAAGTTCGATGACGAGGTTCATGCATGCTTGTTGCTAGCTTCTTTACCGGCAAGTTGGAGCGGAACGGTGGCTGCAATCAACGCTTCGGCGAGTAAGAAAAAATTGAAATATGATGATGTTAAAGACTTTCTCTTAGGTGAGGAAAATCGCATGAAGAAGTTGGGGACATCAAGTACTTCGGGAGCGGCTTTAGCTACTACTAGTAGGGAAGCCGGGTACTAGCAAACAAGGGAGAACCGAATCAAGGGAGAACGGAGTGAGTGGTAAGAGCAAAGGCGATGATACCAAGAACAAACCGAAGGTTGCGAAGGGATACATTCGGTGCTACTATTGTAAGGAGTTGGGACACTTTAAGAGGGATTGTCCAAATCGTAAGGGCAATCGGCGAATGTGGCGATCGAAGGTGACGATGTGCGGTTACGAGTGTTAGTAGTGCACTAGAATCATGGGTCTTGGATTCGGGGGCATCATTCCACTCTTGCGGGCATAAGGAAGAGATGGAGAATTATACTTCCGGGTGATTTCGGGAAGGTCTATCTAGGCGATGGGGAGCCTTTGGAAATCAAGGGGAAGGGGATGTCGAGAATAGGAGCATCGGACGGGAAGGTTCTACATGCGAACGGGGTTCGACACATTCCGGGTTTGAAGAAGAACTTACTTTCGGTTGGGCGGTTGGATGATGAGGGTTACAAGGTGACTTTCGGCTGCAGAGGCTGGGTTATTACCAAGGAGGATTGTGAGATCGCTCGGGGTAATAAGGAGGGTACTTTGTATTTGGCGAACAACACCAAGGATAGTATTGCGGTGGCGGCGACGAAGGTGATGCCGATTTGTGGCCTTGTCGATTGGGTCACATGAGTGAGACGAGGGATGAAGGTTCTTTGTTCCAAGGGTCTACTACCGGGTTTGAAGACGGTCAACGTGGGGATCTGCGAAGATTGTATGTTTGGCAAACAAGGGAGGAATAATTTCTCGAGGACGAGGTAGGGGATTGAGGGAAGCAAAGTTGGAATTGGTTCACACGGACTTGTGGGGGCCATCTCCGGTTACACATCTCTGGGTGGTGCGTCATATTACATGACTTTCATTGATGATTCTACAAGGAAGGTGCGGGTCTATTTCTTGAAGGGAAAGATGAGGCTTTCGAGGTGTTCAAGAAGTGGAGGGCTTTGGTGGAGAATCAAACGGGACTTAAGCTTAAGTGCTTAAGATCGAGACAATGGTGGGGAGTATGAGCTTGCGAGTTTAGGGAATATTGTGCTTTGCGAATGGTATTCGTATGGAGAAGACTCCAAAGAAGACTCCACAACTCAACGGGGTAGCGAGAGAGGATGAACGGGACTTTGAACGAGCGGGCTAGAAGTATGAGATTGAAGTGTGGACTTCCGAAGACGTTACGGGCATATGCGGTTGACACGGCGGCTTTCTTGATCAATCGGGGACCATCGGTTCCATTGGGGAACGGAATTCCGAGAGGAAGCTTGGAGTGGCAAGTGTAAATCTGTCCTTTCTTCGCGTATTTGGCTGCGTTTCTTATGTTCATATTGACTCTGCTGAAAGAACTAAATTAGATGCTAAGTCTGTTAAGTGTACGTTTATTGGGTATGGCGGGGATGACTTCGGGTATAAATTTTGGGATGATCAAAACCATAAGGTTATTCGTAGTCGAGATGTGGTATTCAATGAACAGGTATTGTACAAGGACAGAAAGGGGGCATCTGATGATACTAGTTCGGAACCGGATATTGTTGAGGTGGAGGTTCCTAACTCGGGTGGGAGCAGGACAGTTCATGTTGACCATGGTCAGGAGGTCACTGAAGATGAACCACGTACTCCGGAACCGGATATTCATTGCGTAGATCCAGCGGATGCGTGGATCACCCGACAGTATACTCCTTCGAATTATTATTTGTTGTTGACAGATAATGGGGAACCGGAATGTTATGCGGAGGCAGTTCGTAGTGTGCTTTGTGATAAGTGGAAAGCTGCGATGGATGATGAGATGGTCTCATTGAAGGCAAACAAAACTTGGGAGTTGACTGAACTACCTAAGGGGAAGAAGGCACTGCATAACAAATGGGTTTACAGGATCAAGGAGGAAGCGAGACGGTAGCAAGCGTTACAAGGCAAGGCGGTTGTAAAAGGGTTTCAGAAGTACGGTATTGACTACACCGAGGTATTCACTCCGGTTGTGAAGATGACCACTATCGAGAATGGTTAAGGGATAGTAGTGGCGGACAACTTGCCGCTTGAACAGATGGATGTGAAGACGGCCTTTCTTCCATGGGGACTTGGAGGAAGAGATCTACATGGTACGACGAGAGGGTTTTTGTCTAAGGGTAATGAGGAGCTAGTTTGCAGATTGACTAAGAGCTTGTATGGCCTTAAACAAGCTCCTAGAGCGTGGTACGGGAAGTTTGACTGGATTCATACACGACATTGATTTTATCGAGATGTGAGGCGGATCATTGTTGCTACTTCAAGAACACGGACAATGGGTATATTATCTTGCTTCGTTATATGTGGACGACATGTTAATAGCGGGCTCTAGCGGTAGAGAGGTAAACAGTGAAGACTCGGTTGTCGAACGGTTCGAGATGAAGGATTTGGGAGAGGCAAGGAAAATCTTGGGCATGCGGATTGATCGGAATAGGGAGTCGGGCAAGTTGGTTCTTTCACAAGCAGAATATGTTGAGAAGGTCTTAGCAAGGTTTTGTATGGAAGAGGCGAAGCCAACAGGGACGCCATTGGGTTTGCACTTCAAGCTATCCGAGAGGGACTCGCCTAGGGACAAGGAAGAGCGTGACAAGATGGAGAGAACTCCATATGCTTCAGGCGTGGGAGTCTCATGTATGCAATGGTGTGTACAAGGCCGGACATTGCACATGCGGTGGGAGTTGTCGGCCGGTTCATGGGCAATCCGAGAAAGCAACATTGGGAAGCGGTTAAGTGGATCTTACGATACTTGAAGGGTACTGCTGGTAAGGCTCTATGTTTTTCAAGCAAGGAAGTGGTGTTAGCGGGTTATGTTGATGCGGACTTGGCATCAAGTGATCTTGATAAGAGGAGGAGTACTACAGGCTATGTGTTTACATTGGGTGGTACAGCTATTTCTTGGGCTTCTAAGTTACAAAAGATCGTGGCTCGATCGGCTGCGAAGCGAGAATATGTGGCGTGTGGAAGCAAGTAAAGAGATGGTTTGGGCTACGAGAACTTCTTGGGTGAACTTGGGAAGACGCGAAGTGGTAATATTCTCTACAGTGACAGTCAGAGCGCAATTCACTTGGCAAAGAATCCGGCGTTTCATTCAAGGACGAAGCATATTGAATTAAGGTTTCACTATATCCGGCATCTCTTGGAGGAGAAGACTTTGTGGCTTGAGAAGATATTGGGATCGGAAAATCCAGCTGACATGTTGACGAAGGTTGTGAACCTTGAAAAGTTGAAGCTGTGCAAAGCTTCAATTGGGCTTGAAGAATGAGGGAGGAGAATGGCACTACCATGATCGAGGTGAGCACTAGGAGGACACCAAGGATGAGTTGAAGAACGGATACGGGGCTTGTATATGTGGTTGATCTCTAGGTGGGAGATTGTTGGAATAGAAGACCAACCAAGGGAGGATTCCTCGGAGGAGTATGAGGCGGGCGCCTGGGGCTGGATGGGGCGGGCGCCTCGCGTGCAGTTTTCTTGGCGTTGGCGAAGGATGCTTGAGGCGGGCGCACGGCCTAGGGCGAGGCGTGCGCATCGGCGGCCGAGGGGAGGCTTGGCATTGGGGAAAATCCAGGCGGCCGCTTGGGAACCTTGAGGCGGGCGCCTCAAGGCCAGCCGAGGGTGACGGGCTTTTCTTTCTTGGGCTTAAGCTAGGGTTTGGTTTTTTATTCCGGGGCACATATAAAAGCAATGTTCCGCCCCTTTATTCATTGTAACAACATATTTTACATACATAGTGCAAGATCCTGGCTTGGTAGTGCCCCCAGACGTAGCCAATCAATTTGGTGAACTGGGTTAACAATTTCTTGTGTTCTTTTCTGTTTCGTTGATTTCTTGTGCTTGGTTTGTGTGCACTAATTATTCTTGTAGGTTTGCTTGGGTGTGGAGGGCCATATTCACAACAGAGACTGGTGTAAGAATGGTAGCATTATTTGATCATGAGGAGGTCGGGTCTAATTCAGCACAGGGAGCTGGATTTCCTGCTATGTTGGATGCTCTAGCTCTAATTACAGTAGCTTCATGCTTCTTTATGCATAGCAGCTCTGGGTATGAAAGTGTCCTTTTCCACGCTGAATGCCCCATTGAAAAGCACTTTGACTATTTAAGTAATATAGGATTTATCCCGAACATCCCACTCGAAAGTAATTCTGGTCTTTGTATTAAAAAATCCTTGAATTTTGCAATAATGGCTGTCTTAAAGTAATTACTTCACTTCTTTGTTACATGGAATTTGTCTTAAACTAGTGTAAAGCATGATATTTTTAATGGATAACACCCATTGGGTCCCATTTTACCACCCCTAACATGGACCATTAGGCGACCATTAGGCGTCTATTATCTACGATTGTCCACCGTAATTGGTTATGAGCATGGAATATGTCATTGCCCTTAGGCGAGACGAGGCGAGAGATCCTTTAATTTCTCATAGGAGCTGAAGGTAGAGAAGTTACTATGGCGGGGATTTCTTTTGTTAAATGGAAAAGAGAAACTCTCCATTTACTTAAATCCATTGAGTTTTAAGTACTTCTCGGTTCCCCTAATATCTGTATTACGAGTAGTAGATATCCTTAGCCATAAAGTTGAAGAAGTTACATTTTGGAGTTCATTGTATATCCTTTATTATTTAAAGTTTATTGTTTGGATTTGTGGAAAAAACATATGAAGAGCTATATACTCAATTTTTTTCTCTTTTTGTGTATCATATAGGTGCAGGTGAATCTTAGTCGGTACGTTGAACGAAGTCTATGCAGCAAAATATTATAAGTTTTATATGTTAGGATAGGAGGATAATTTATTTATTTATTTATTTATTTTTCTCTACAATCAATAATAAAAAAAGGATAGGGAGGAGAAAAGGGTTCTACGGGAGAAAGAAAATAAAACAAAGAGAAATGTGCTTCCACTTAGGCTCGAACTCAGGTGGGTTGTGAAACAACTTTTAGATTTTTCTTTTTTTGTTGACATTTCGTACATTTTAACTTTGAGAAACAACTTTTAGATTTTTCTTTTTTTGCGTCGATATATAGTTGGCTAACGGAATTCTTTTACACTAATAGGTGGTTATGAGAGTCAACGCTAAAGTCTTTCTCTCGAAAAGCGCACAAATGATGTTAGCATGCATGAATAGGAAAAAGTTGATCTTTTGAAAAATCACTTTTTTCGAGCAATAGGATAAATAGATTTCTCGTGAGTGACGTTGCTTGTATTATAAAGTGCTAGTGATAGTGTTAAAAATTGTTATTTTGAAGGTCTGCAGCAGTAGTTCTTTGAACCAACCTTTTTCTTTAAAGAGTGGCTTGCCCTTAGAATACTGGGAACCTACTTGGCTTAAGGGAAAGCTTGGTCTTAGAAGGAGGGTTATGGGTTCCACACATGGTGCCACGAAAGATTAACTGAGTGACCAAGACAGGCTCAAGAAGAGGGTTGAAAGATTGTTCTTGATGATAACCTGAACATGTAACACTTTGTAACATTAGCACTGTCACTTTATAATGACACTTTGAAAAAATGTGTTTTATATATTGCATGCAAGTGTTTAATACTTTAATAGTGTCAGTGTGGGTGTTTAATACTTTGATAGTGCCCGTATATGCTTAATGAGTGCCGGTGTGAGTATTTGAACTTTGATAGTGCCCATATATGCTTAATGGGTGCCTGCGAGTGTTTAATAGTGTTAATGTATGTGTTAAAAAATTAAAATGCATTTTAAAGAGTGCGTGTGTGAGTGTTTAATACTTTATAACATTAGCACTGTCACTTTATAATATTGATCACTATTTTATCAAGTACTTTCACTAATAATATATGTTATACAATCCATGTTCTAACAAGGAGAAGGAGGGTTTACCAATGGTGGTATCCTATCTTTCTTGTGTTTGTGTTTGAGACTTGAATTTGAGAGTGTTTAGTGAGTGTGATTTGGGAAAATAATCAAGAGAAAAAGGTGGCAATTCAAGGAATTCCCACTGTTTTCTCTAGTATTTTCGCCAAGGTGCTGTGAGTGAGTTGTTCTTTTTTTTTTTTCTGAGACTGAGGGGCTCTATTTATAGGCCTCTGGAAATGACAATTCCATCCGCGCAGACAAGTCCTTCATCGTGCACTGTTCATTAAATGTTGCTGCAGGCTTTGGACTAAAGGAATATTTTTTTAAAATACTCAAACAGCTGTTGTTTACAGCTTACCCATTTCGGGTTTTTACATTTTGTAAGATTCTTTCCCTTGTTTAACTCTAAATAGCAATTCCTAATTTACCCTTGCTTTGTTAGAAGAGCTAGGAATTGTTAGAAATGTTAGGGATGTTAGGGCTTTCGTTAATTTTCTAACGAAAATGCTAACAACTCAAATTGGAGCACTTACAGTGCGTTGGGATGGCAAGAGTCACTCGGGCAGAGTTTCGGCGTGCGTTCAAGCTACCGGTTTGACTCGGACAGAGCCGGGACACCTTGGGAAAGACCAGGCAAGGCCTCGGAGTACCACGAGGGGCCTCAGAGTACCTCGAGAGTGCCTCGGGGCAGCGCGGGAGCGTCGCGGGAGCGCTCGGAGAGGCTTCGGAGCACCACAAGGGAGCTCGGAAGGCCTCGGAAGGATCCGAAAGGGTCCGGGATTACCCCGAAGGGTCTTAGAGGGGAGCCTGAAGGCTGGGGGGAGAGGAGAGAAGAGGGAGGTGTGTCTAAATGAGGGAGGGGGAGCCCTCTATTTATAGTGCTAGAAAACTGCAAGAAGGTCCGTACGGACCTTCTAGGTAATCTAATTTTTTGGTTTTCCTCGATTTGAGGGAATATGTGATAATTGAGAATATTCTGGAAAGATGATGTCCCCTATGCAAAGAGGTCCGTACGGACCATCTAGGCATGCAAAGAGGTCCGTACGGACCAACCATACATTCCAGTAATGATGTTCCCCGGGATTTGAGGGAATATTGTGGACTTTAAGGGGATTCAGTAATTATTAAAACAAAGAGGTCCGTACGGACCTTATTTGTTTTTCCAATTTTCTGAAAATTTCCAAGAGGTCCTTTTGTCCCTTTTTATCCCAGAAAAGTTCCTCCCTTAGTTTGGCTGAGGGTTTTTGAGGGTTTTGAGTGTCAGAGGTCTTCGAGACTGCGTTTGTGAGTCTGTGGTGTTTCCCGTGTGCTCGAAAGAGGGTGATCCAGATTGGGGTACTTACAGCGTGGCGACTCCTCTCTCTCTCCGGAAGCGAGGTCCCAAGTTTGCGAAATGCCGCTCGCCGCGTCCCCCGCGCGCGATTCGGGTATTTTTGAAACATTTTTTTCATTAACCAAGTGTTATAAAGCTACATCATTTTGATGTTAAAGAGTAATTTATTCATTTTCTCACTTCGAAATGATTAGCATGTCCCTTAAAAAGTTATTTACATGGCATGACATGTCTTTAATTTCGTAAAAAAATTAACAATTTGTTAGTTTTTATAACAATTTGCAACAAAATGTCAATGTTAGGAATCGATGTGCAACATTTTCATTGTTGAAAATCAAATTGCAAAACTGATTCAAACATAACATTGAATTGCAATTTACCCTCTCCATAATGTCAATGTTAGGAAACTGATGTGCAACAAAATGTCAATGTTAGGTAATTGAATGAGCTAAGGACCCAACTTACAAACCAATAACCCATTTTAACCCATTTGAGATGAAAATCCCAAATAAACCCACAGCTAACAGAGGGAGACGGACGGTAAGTTCCTAAAATCTCTCCTTAATATCACGTAATCAAGTCTTAATCAGAAAAGGAATTTTTCCTACACCATACTCTCCTCCTCCTAAAACACACGCACTAGCAACAACCTCTTCTTTTCGATATTCTCAAGTTCTTCAACTTTTGGCCAATTTCGCATGTGATCATCGACTAAAATGTCAGCGACGGCGGCTTTGAATTTCTCGGTCTGCCGATACGGTGAAATATCAATTAGTTTTACTAGGAATGATAGGTTGGAGGTTAGCTCGATTAATTCGGTAATGCCGGCAACAACCAGGAATGGGTGGAGAATTTCAAGGCCTTATGAGGTAATCATCAAAATTCAATTGTTTTTTTTTTAATTGAAACTCGTATTTGACCGTGTTCATCAATTGTTAGAAGATGTTGTTGCTGAATTAGGTTATAAAATTTTTTTAACAATTTTTGGAATAAAAAAATTATTCCATTACCCATTCAAACCTAAATTGAATTTTGACCTTGTTCATCAATTGTGAGAAAGGGCCTTTATCAGGTCTTATAGACAGTGGTATAGGACCTGCCATTGTGTGAAAAATTTTGTTTTGAGACACTTGATTTATTGTTTTTTGTGAATAACAATGTGGCAAATGGTATGGGACCTGGCAACATCATATACACAGATATAAGGCCTTTAATTGGTCCTATAGCAACTGGTATAGGACCTGGCAACATCAAATACACAGATATAAGCCCTTTGAATGGTCCTATAGCAACTGGTATAGGGCCTGGCAACATCAAATACACAGCTAAAAGAACTTTAAATGGTTATATAACAAGTGCTATAGCAAGTGATATAGGACCTGCTCTATTATGCATTTCATTGTATGTCCACTTGTTTTACCTATACCAACTGCTATAGGACCATTCAAATTTCTTTTTCTAATTGTATGAAGTCTGATACCTGGTGTTTGATTTCACATATAATAATTGATTCCTTTCTTTCAATTTCAGTTTGATCATGTCAGGGCACTATACAAACGACTAGAGGAGACTCAAAAGGACGTGGCAAATTTCATAGATTTTAAACGCGGAGACATTCCACAACAGCGATATGATAGTTTGGATTGTGGAATAATCGTCCTAATGGAAGCAGAGGAGATGTTTGATAAAGGAGTAATTAGCAAGACATATGAAGACGATGCTGTCTCGACGTATAGGAGAAAAATGATACATGACATTTTAGCAAGTCCACATTGTCCTCATCATTCATAAATTAAACATCTTAGTTTCTTTTTTGATGGAATGATAAAAATTGGTTGTTGTTGAACAGTTTACTTGTATATTTGTTAAATGTTGGTTAAATATATTACAAATATTTTTAAGGTCTCATAGTGGGTTTTTTGTTTGTGGTAGACGAAAAGGTAGAGGTCTTTTACTTGTTGGTATAGAAAAAATCAATTAACCAAAATTCTGAAATTAAAAGTTTTGATTGGTTTGTTTATCTGGAAACATAATATACACAGCTATAAGACCTTTGAATGGTCCTATAGCAAATGGTATAGGACCTTTCAAAGGCATTATTGCTTTGTATATGATGTTGGGAGGTCCTATACCAATTGCTATAGGACCAATTAAAGGGCTAATAGCTATGTATATGATGTTGGCAGGTCCTATACCAATTAGTATAGGACCAATTAAAGGGCTAATAGCTATGTATATGAAGTTGACATGTCCTATACCAATTGCTATAGGACCAATTAAAGGGCTTATAGAATTGTGTATGATGTTGGCAGGTCCTATATCAATTACTATAGGACCAATTAGAGGCCTGTTACTACAGGAATAATTCGTTACGCTCCTTCATACGTTGGTATAAAAAACAACAATTAACAACAAATATTTTAGGATATAGAAAAAATCAATTAACCAAAATTCTGAAATTAAAATGATGGTATAACATTCTAATGAACACATGTGTAATGTCAAATATGACATTTATAGAACGAAATTAATAATTATTTGAATAAGAAAACAAAGACTCAACTAAAAGTAATTTGCAATGGCTCCTTGCATGATCTTTTATTATGATAACCTTCTTTTCCGCATCGACGACATTTCATCTTCCTCTTTGTACCTTCTCCTCTAGCAATGTAGCGATTTTTCCTTGGCCTACCGGGGGGCGTTTTGTTTCAGGAGGAAGAACCACAGATTCCCCATCAACTACAGGAGGACCTAATGTAGAAATACCTGGAATTGACAGAGCATAAGATTTCCTGTAATTGCTTCCCTGTAATGATACCCTGATGACTATCCGAAACAAATGTCACTCCTCGCTTAGTTATGTAAGGACGGAGATTTTGGAGAAACCACGTCCAATTTTCAGTATCCTCCGATCCTACCAGAGCAAATGCAACATGGAATAGGCCTACAACCAAAACAGTTCATAAAAAAATAATTTATCATCATAAAATATGAATAAAAATAAAACCCAATATACAAAATGTTAAAACATTAATAAGTTGTCTCATATCATATGGTCTAAAACATTTGATTGGTCATATAGCAAGTGGTAAAGGACCTGGGAACATCATAAACACAGCTATAAAGACCTTTGAATGGTCCTTTAGCAAATAATATAGGACCTGACAACATAATATACAAAGCTATAAGACCTTTGATTGGTCCTATAGCAAGTGGTATAGGACCTGTACTCGTGCTCTCAGGTTGGCACTTAAATTTGCAAGCAATTGAGAGACGGATTTTTCTTCTCTCGTGCAGTTGGTTGGTTCCACCTTTCTTCAATCTCTTTAGACTATCGCCTATCATTATAAATATCAATCCTACGTAGTCCAATCCAAATGTATAAATCTCTCTCCCCCTATCTCTCTCTCTCTAAATAATCTGCTGTTGATATGAATTTCAATCTTATGTAGTCTCTGTTTCAAATCCTTACACTTAATAATGCAAACCTTTTAAATAAGTTCCACAAACCTATTTCTTCAGTTTTGCTTTCACGTGTTGTTTTTCAATAAAAATGATATATATTCCTATGCACAAATATATCTACGATTGTCAGTTATATCTAAAATTTCCCAAACTTAGTTAAAAAAATCTCAGAGGAAGCAGAGTAAAATAAGTACCTTAAGAAGCAAAACCGTACGCTCCTGCTCATCAACCTCATCAAAATGCTCCTTCCATCTATCCCAATCCCATTCTCCATCGCCGTCACTTGTAACCTCAATCTCTCTACTACCATCTCCGCTACTCACCTCCATCCGTTCCACCTGGTTGCTGGCATAGGCGCTGAGAATACCATGGAACCACTTAACAGCACTATCGATTGCGGAGTCCCAGCCACCGGAGGGAGAGGCGGAGGAGTTGTCGTGACAACGACATGCGGTGGCTGTGGAATCGGAAGAAAACCGGGAGAGAGATTGAGAGGGGAAAGTGGTTGGGGTAGGTCGTTTCCAACGAAGAGGAGGAGAGATTGTGAGGTTGGGATTGAAGATAATTCGGTGAGGGTTTTGATCGGAACAGAGGGTTGCCGGGAAGGTTGGGGACGGAGAGATTGACGCCATGGAAATCAAAATGAAAATGGGAAATTGAGTTAAATTAGTAAAAGACCCAGACGGAAGACGAAAGTTAACGGCGTGTTAACTTAATTTTGGTCGTTCCATGGTATAATGGGATTTAAAGTGATTTTAATTTGGAATAACAAAGGAGTCAGTCTTTTTTTATTTAGGCTGTATTTTGATGGGATAGGATCTGGGCATTGTGGTTAAAAATGAATTTTTCCTAATTGAATTGCAATTTACCCTCTCCATAATTCTATACTCCCTTCGTCCCCCGTGAATGCAAACTTATTTCTATTTTGGTTCGTCCCACGTAAATGCAAACTTCCCAAAATGGAAATAAATATTTTATTTTTACACTCAGTCACTCACAACATTCTCTCTCCTCACTATTTCTCCCACTCATTCTCTCTCCTATTTAATTTTTCATACTCACAACATTTAACTTTTTCTCTTTCTTACATCACTTTTCCTTAATTCCCACACCCAAAAAGTTGGTTTACATTCACGTGGGACGGAGGGAGTACAATTTACAAAGGCCTCCTCGAAATGATATACTGTAATTACTTATTTGCACTCGTGCTCATCGTTATATTGAAAAATCGAGGACCCGTCTCACCTCAAACACACAATTGGGTTTAGCAAGATTTTAGGGTTTTGCAGATCAAACCCGACAGAGAAAGAAAAAGAAAAGGGACGACCCCATTAACAAGTATGAGCAGGAGCTTAGGAATTCCGGTGAAGCTTCTACACGAGGCCGCCGGACACATAGTTACGGTGGAGCTGAAGAGCGGTGAGCATTATAGAGGAAGCATGATTGAGTGTGAAGATAACTGGAACTGTCAACTCGAAAACATCACCTTCACCGCTAAGGTTTGTGCTTTACACAAACCATTTGAATTATTACAATTTTTTTTGTTTCGTTATTGATTTTGTTATTACTACTTTTGTTAAACCCTCGATTGAGTTAATACCCAGTAAAAAAAATCGTCAATCGTTTGCCCTACCTTTGATGGAAATTGACGTTGGAATTTTGGGCTGTGTTCAAGGATGACTCCTTCACTTGATTTTAGGGTTTGCTATAAATGTTAAGAATGTTGCTTTGCCTGTAATTTTTTGAAATTACCTTTAAATTATTACATCATCGAGATTGGACTCTGGGATTGAATGAAATGGAAAAAAGAGGGAATATTCCTTCGGATGGTGGGAGTAGTTTGTATTCTTCATCTTGAAATTGAGCACGTCGCGATACTACATCAGTTTTCTTAGATATTTTATTGCCCAATGTACAATTTAACTTTTGTCTGCTTTCAGGATTAAAATAATCAGTTGATTTTAGTTTTTGTGTGGTTTCTTGCTGTAAAATGCAAATGAGTAAATCGAATGAATGTTGTAACTGAAAGGTAGGGTTGCATAAAATTCCCTTATGTTGTTTTTGGCCATCTTATGTAGCTCGAAAGCTCTTCTTTCTTTGGATGTCTCTAGTAGTTTATTATGTGTTGTCTCGAGTTCTTTTTTCCTGTACTACTTGTTTTTGAGCATTTTAGATTACCATACAACTGTGGAAACTACAGAAATGGAAAATTGGACTTCTCATGAACATCACATTTACTGCTGAAGTAATTCTCTGTTCTAAATCCCAGTAGTTTTGTTTCTCAAAATATTTTCATTATACTTTGATTAAGTCATCAATTTGTTTGATTCTATCAATAGATCTTGAATAGGCCTTCTGAGTGCTTGCCCAATTTTTCTGGTTTGCCGTCCCTGCTCTGTAAATCCTGGAACTTTCCATTAGATTTGGGGTTTGCTGTGGCTCCTTGAGCTGCTGTACATCATTTGAGTTTCAGAGAACTAAAAGGTCAAGGGAAAATTTCAAAAATTAAACGAATGTTTTATTTGTGTGATTTAAATTTCATTTGTTGTTATTGACCAATTGATCTGATCAAGATGATGTATATACACTAGTACCGTAGAAAGCCTAAAATGGAGAGGATTTCAGTGATGAGATTGCAGAGTTTTTGTTTGTTGGTTCCAATCAGCTGTACAAAGTTCTTATCACTGACTCTGGTTATTGTGAACCACCCCATGCTGCAATCTCATTGGCAATTCTTGGAGTGGAGTGTCCCCATGGCCTTGGTTTTCTGAATTCAGTTTCCTAGTAAGCATACATAAACTATTTACCTTGCTCATGAACTAGTCTGGAGGATGATTAGAGGCGGATATTAAGAGATCAACTAGCACCACACCCACAAGTGTGTCCATAAGCTGTCAATACTAAACTGTCAACATGTTCTATGTACATTGTTCAACTTGCGGTTAGTCAAGAGAGAAAGAGAGAGATGGTGGAAAGGAGGACAGACTCTCAAGCTGTGTATTAGAAAACGATGTTTTTGCCTAAGCTATAAGCCTCCGACGTGAGGGTAATCGTTATGGTGATATGGTTCAAGATGAAGTTAAAGCTTAGAGCATTTAAGTTGAGAGATAGATTACTTAATGAGGAGGGACGTGGCAATATATACTCCCTTTGTCCCATTTGAAGGTTCACCATTTGAGTTGGGTACAAGAATTAAGAAAAAAGATGATGTGTTGTGAGTGTTGATAGTTGGGTAGGAGAGAGAAAGTGGAGTAAGTGGGTAATTGTTGTGAGTATGATAAGTGGGTCCTATTTTCATTTTAGGAAAGGTGAACCTTTAAATGGGACAACCATTTGGGAAATAAGTAAACTTTCAAATGGAGGAAGGGATTATAGTTCATTAAAGTAAGGTGGCATCACCAAGTTAGTGGGACAAGTGTCACCTTTTGGCTGGTCCGCTTTGTTGGTAATTGAGATAGTGGAGAGTGAAAAGAAATTATTTGTCGTTTATTTCTGTCTGAAGATAACTCCTTGCTGCAGAGCAGTTAGCCTCGTCCATATTGTTATAAAATGCAATGATAAGACAACGTCCGTTAAGATGACGACTTGCTAAGATGACAACTTGCGAGGAAGTTTCCATTTGAGTGACTTTTATGATGTCGCACGCCAGATAAGTTCATCCTGACCTGTTGGTTCTTAAGGGCGACTTGCTTCTTGCGATTTGAGGGATATTATCACACTTATGCGACTTCCTTCAAATTGCTTATTGGTTCAATGTCTTCATTTGGGGCTATCTGGCTAAGGCAACATGGACCTCTTTTGTGGGCTTTAACCCAACGAGGTGAACTTCTCCCACGGGCCTTGACCCAACGAGGTATTTAGCCCATATCTATGGATTGGACCCAAGTTTTGGGATTGGCATATAATGTGGTTTGTGGTATCTAAATTTCATTGAATGTTTATTAGATAAGGTTGAACATCCTTGTTAGTCAGAAGGTTGGATCCTTTTCCGGGACACTTGGGTTGTATAAGTGTAGTATTTCTAAAAAAGGAAAAACCCGTACTAATTTTTCATTTTCAAAGGAAGTTACTATATTCGCCATTTCGGAGAACTGTCTTTTCATGGTTTGCCCTTGCCATACTTGTCGCCTGCCTCGCCTTTTTCGTCGACTTTGGGGTTTGTCGCCTCTTCGCAACAAGGCAGGCGGATGGTAGCCTTTTTAGTGGAGGCGTCGCCTTTCTCGCCAAAGGCGAGAGGCGTGCAAGGCGCCGCTTCTGGGAAAAGGCGTGAAAGTTGGAAATACTTCTGAACTACGTCGTTTTTCCTTTATTTTTTAGCGATTTTTATAATTGAGTTGTGCCCTAGCCCCTAGTCGATGACAGATCGAGAAGAGAAAGAGGAAAGAGGAAAGAGGAAAGGTTGGTGAACGTTAGACGACAATCGCAATCTACTCCAGTCAACGGTGAGGCTGGTTTTCTTCTATTCAAGTGAGATTTTTCTCTCTTCGACGACCGACGACGGCTTAGATTATGCCGAAGAGGAGAGGTGGAGAATGGAGAAACCCATTTCAGCTTTGTTGATAGCCGAGGAGGGGCTCCTCGTCTTTGGAGGAAGGCCTTGGGAGATGCCTTGCTCGGCGTTGAAGATTATGCCTCATTGGCATTCAGTTTTGTTTGGGCCTTGGTCATTATACGCTCTGGTATGCCTAGGTCGACATAGTGGGAATGACGAGGAGGTCGGACGAGCAAAGGTAGGAAAGACCCACTTCCTTTTTCGTAATTGAGACTTATATGGATTACATTTTGGGCCCAATCCATTGGGCCTTGCTCGGCCACGGATCCACGTTTGTACCTCGGTTTATACCATTCAATATAGAGTGTGTTTTTTTAATTGACTAGTTATAACAAATAGAGTTGTAGAATACAGTTTCTTGAAATAACAAGCCCAAAATTATCTTTTACTGCACAAAATAATCATTCATATATATAGTAAAAATGCTATAAATCATTTCTACTGTCAACAGCCAGTTACAATAGGATCATATTTTCACTAACATGTAATCCAAGATCAAAAACCCAAAAATCAATGAATGATGGGAGTTAGGTACTATTTCAAGTGTTAAAAAAATGAAGCCAAAAATCAAAGGGAAATGGCGGACACAATGGGTACTATAGGGATGAAAATTCCAAAATATTATTTTTTAAATATTTATTTATCAAAATAACACCCAAAAAAACTTATTTACCAAAATAGCATTTTTTTTTTAAAATTCGGAATTTCAATTTCCGGTTTTAATGTAAATTCGGCATTTCATTTTCTGGATTTAATTTGAAATAAATCCGGAATTTCGAATTCCGGGCATTCCATTTTGCGGTTATATATATATATATATATATATATATATATATATATATATATATATATATATATATATATATATATATGCAGCAAAAAATGAGCGGTACCGGGGGTACCTGATCAGTCGGGAACGCGGCGTTGTATTCCTGGACGAACGACGAACGGATCTGCAAAACAAACACCGTTAGGGCGCGGGGAGTTACCCCGCGCAAACCCTCCGACGTGAGAATAAGCATCTGTATATGGAGATGATATAAACCGGAAGGAAAGGCGTATTATAGTATTGAGAGGGTGTTTGTATGTACCTTTTGTATGAGGGATCTGACCCTTATTTATAGTTTCCAAGTGATGAGTCCTCCAAGAATAGGAGTTTCATAGTTGACTTGTATTAGGAGAGCGAATCTTCATCTGATTTAGGTTCCTTCGCCCGCTAGGAGTCCGTCCCAAATAAGACTTCTTGAGTGAGAATAAATCCCTATTTGATTAGGATTCTGTGTACTAATTGCTTTCCTTATCTTTAGGGATATTTAATAGGGGGAGAATTATATTCCGTTCAGTGGCCCCCGACTTCCTAGCTCGGCCATGTCGATGACGAGGAGGAAGTGAGCTCTATCTCGGTTTATAAGAATACGAACAGGCGTCACGTGACAAGTGTCGCTTCAGTTGTCCGCTGGTTAATTTGTACAAGGATGATGCGCAGTCCACGATGTCTGATTCGCCTTGGGAATCCCATTATTGGATTCCTCCTACCGATGACCAAAATATCAATGCCACCATTGGATGGATTGAGGATGAGGTACCTAGCACGGCGGAAGACGATGAGGCTGATGCCGTGGCGCAGGCCGAGGAGACTAATGTCGAGGAGTAAGCTCAGACTCAACAAGTCACCATCCCGAATCCTGACACGGAGGACGACGATGAGGCGGATGCCGTGGCGCAGGCCGAGGAGACTAATGTCGAGGAGGAAGCTCAACCCAACAAGTCACCATCCCGGATCCTGGCAAGGTAGAAGACGATGAGGCTGATGCCGAGGTGCAGGCTGAGGAGACAAATGTCGAGGAGGAAGCTCAACTCAACAAGTCACCATCTCGGTTCCTGACATGAAGGAAGACGATGAGGCTGATGCCGAGGTGCAGGCTGAGGAGACAAATGTCGAGGAGGAAGATCAACTCAACAAGTCACCATCTCGGTTCATGGCAAGGTAGAAGACGATGAGGCTGATGCCGAGGTGCAGGCCGAGGAGACAAATGTCGAGGAGGAAGCTCAACTCAACAAGTCACCATCTCGGTTCCTGACCTGAAGGAAGACGATGAGGCGGACTTCTTTGTCTTCATTTATTGCTTTAGTATAAACTGCTTTGCTTACTTGATCTGCCTTTCTTGAATGCCAGTACAATCTTGGGGAAGCCGAGGAAGATCATCTCATACCTTTGATAATGTAGAACGAGGAGGTTAGCTCGGTTCGAGATGTTTTGATATTTTTGTCTGTCTCAAGTCATTATGCCGAGGGAGACTCCTTGGTCTTGACTGTTTGAACCTTGTAATCCTTGAATCGAGGCGGACCCTCGTCAGGATGTAAGGTTGATTGTTTGAACCTTGTAATCCTTGAATCGAGGCGGACCCTCGTCAGGATGTAAGGTAGATTGTTGGAACCTTGTAATCCTTGAATCGAGGCGGACCCTCGTCGGGATGTAAGGTAGATTGTTTGAACCTTGTAATCCTTGAATCGAGGTGGACCCTCATCAGGATGTAAGGTGGATTGTTTGAACCTTGTAATCCTTGAATCGAGGCGGACCTTCGTCAGGATGTAAGGTGGATTGTTTGAACCTTGTAATCCTTGAATCGAGGTGGACCCTCGTCAGGATGTAAAGTAGATTGTTGGAACCTTGTAATTCTTGAATCGAGGCGGACCCTCGTCAGGATGTAAGTTGGATTGTTTGAACCTTGTAATCCTTGAATCGAGGTGGACCCTCGTCAGGATGTAAGGTAGATTGTTTGAACCTTGTAATCCTTGAATCGAGGCGGACCCTCGTCAGGATGTAAGGTAGATTGTTTGAACCTTGTAATCCTTGAATCGAGGTGGACCCTCGTCAGGATGTAAGGTAGATTGTTGGAACCTTGTAATCCTTGAATCGAGGTGGACCCTCGTCAGGATGTAAGGTAGATTGTTTGAACCTTGTAATCCTTGAATCGAGGTGGACCCTCGTCAGGAGGTAAGGTAAGCCAGTAGGCTGAGGAGAGATCCTCAGTCTTAAATGTGAAGAGCCTATAGTCATTGAGTCGAGGCGGACCCTCGTCAAGACGTAAGGCATGTGTTTTGAAGAGTAGGAGATGAGATCCTCGTCTTCCAGCGTTGGTGTCAGTAGTTGATTGTGGCCTTGCACTTTTGAAGAAGTAAATTTGAATTTCATTGACTCATTTCCACTAGTTCGTCTACGTCCCTCAGCTCTCCTTATCTTCTAGTCATAGTTGGCCCCCGAGTTCTGGCCGTATGACGAGACTAGGGGCTACATCTAGGACGGACAGAACCGTATCAAGAAAGTCTACGTCCCTCAGCTCTCCTTTTCTTCTAGTCATAGATGGCCCCTGAGTTCTGGCCCTATGACGAAACTAGGGGCTACATCTAGGATGGACAGAACCGTATCAAGAAAGTCTACGTCCCTCAGCTCTCCTTATCTTCTAGTCATAGCTGGCCCCCGAGTTCTGGTCGTATGACGAGACTAGGGGCTAAATCTGGGACGGACAGAACTGAGTCATTGTTGTTATCTTCATGAATGCCTACGGTATCATCAGAGATACGGCTCGAAGCTGGTTTCTTGTGTTGCTTAATTGCTTTGACGAGCTAGCTAGGTTTCTTGCATGCGTGGTTGTCCATGGCAATAATAAACTTATGTGTTGGGCATGTTACTGCAAATAACAATGAGCATCCAAATATAGCATATATTGATGACTAAATTGGAAAGAGTACACCTGGATATGGTGGGCATCGAGACTGGGATTTGTTAGACAAAGAATTCACTGATCATTATCTCTAGAATTCCTTCTTTGTAGAAACTGTTCCTTGTTGATAATAAGCTCTGCATGCTTCACAGGTAGCAGTAGTTTCTCACCTGCAGCAGTACTCAGGACCGGAACAAGTGCTGGTAATGTTGATAGCTCAAAATCATTTTTATTCGCAAAAACCGTGCATCAAAATCTTTCCACATGTCTGCTAATGCTTTTAGAAATTCTTACTTTTGCATGTTATCTCTTTCAAGCAAGTGGTCCAAGAAGCGAAGAGCACGCAACGTGGGATGGATGAGAAAGCTTCGCTAGATAAGTAAGTCAAATTATTCATGTACATCTTGACATTGTTGTGGCAGTCAAACAAGGGCTTTCGTTGCAATCAATTGGTAAGCAAGGCACGCGTAGCTAAATATATCACAGGAGCATCCAATTGAAGATGCCTTACTCCGAACTAGCTCAGGAGCAGTGTAGCTCAGTGAAGGTTGAAGGGGCAGTAGAGAATCTTCAACATCATATTCAGCATAGTGGAAGGCCTGCACGTTAGACAAATCCGCATATGTCTGATCAGCAGAGATTGCAAAACTGAATCCACCAAGCTTCCAAGCTCCATTCGAAGTAATCAAGACTGTCTCCGGTGATAGAGCACGATGGATGAGGCGAGGGTTGTTGTGGAGGAAGTTCAACGTCTCTGCAATTTTGGAGCAGGCCATGTTTTACCTCCAACAGCCCCATTTCCATTCCCTTGAGCACATTTTCCAAGGGCATTAGCAACAGAGGCAAACAGAGGCTCAGTAACCATTGGCCATGGCATTTTTATTCTCATGGTGTTAATAATGCATAGCGACCACATGTATATGCAGAAAATATATAATGCAAGGGTGTAGAAAAGGAATTTCCAATTATCATGACAGTAATTTAAAGAAAACATTCATGTAATTTTCAAAATTACCATACTTGATATTGCACATTTTTTTATTTTGAGGTATGGGATTGCCCTGGTTTTAAGCAGTCCCACATGATGATATGTAAGCATTTTCCATAGGCATATTAATATACTACGAATAATAATGTGTGCCCAAAAAAAAGGCAAATATTTACTAGGAGTTGGAACGAGTGCACCTGGGTTCGGTAAGCATTGAACAAGAGGACGAGTCAGTTTGTGGCGTTTGCAAATCTGTCCGCTTGGTCGAGTGAGGATGCTGCTTAGTCTGTTGAAGATGGGAATACAATTTGTGTTAATTCAATTAATGATAATACATACATGTTTAGAGTAAAAAACTTAAGCATTAAAATCTCCCTCTGTAATGTTGTTGAACCAAGACTGGCTCATGAAAGTAGGGAGATTGTCCTCCTTTGTTTGGCTGCCTTGGTAGCGGTTCTAAAGGGACGGGATTGAGAAAGCTCTATCCACAAGTCAGATGTACTTTGCTGGCTTCTTAGATCTGATGCATGTAATGTAAATCAGAGTGAAAATTCTTAGCGCCTCCGTTGATAGATCGAGGGCGCATTCACTTCCTCCGTCCACAAAATTCAAATTTGATGCAATCAATTCAAATACAAGGCGTGTATCACAGTGTCTTTGATCTATCTGAACTGGGGAGGGGTGTGCCCAAGAAGTTCACGTAGTGGTCTTCTCTCAGCTAAAGGATGTTCAGTAGGAAGTTCACAAACAATTTGATTTAAAACCTCCGCTTGGCGTCCAGCCTGTAATCTTACACCAGTTGCATCATACATCACAATACAAGCTAGAATCATTGCCGTTGCAAATTGCGATCCCCCAGAGCCATCTACGAAACCAACGCCGATAGCAAGAGCAGTGGCTGTTGCAGAATGAGATGATGGCATGCCACCAGATCCAATAAGCTGCCTAAGATCCCATCGTTTTTCCCTGTACCTGAATGTCATGTTGGGATTGGAGTCCTAAACTACAAGGAAGAAAAGGGGCCTAAGTCGGAGGAGTTGCTGAATCAAGGAGGAAATTCGGGGATGACATTCTGCCGTGATGGGCGACCGCCCATAGGGGGGTGGGCGACCGCCCATGAGTACAGAAGGTTCGGCTTTGGGGAATTTTGGCTTGGGCGACCGCCCATGTTGTGGTGGGCGACCGCCCACGTGTCGGGTCAGATTTTTCTGCAGCAGATTTGTTTCCTATTTTGATTAGAACTCTTCTTAAATTAGATTTAGGGTTCCTTGTATTACTATATAAACATAGATCCGGCCTAGAACACATTGTAGCAACATATTAGAGAGGAGACTAATACATATTGGCTTGGCAATTGCCCCCGGACGTAGTTCACGAGTTGGTGAATGAACCGGGTAAACAACTCTTGTGTTCTTGTGTGTGATTGTTTCTTTCTTGTACGTGTGGGTGTGTTGATTTCTTTGTTTTGATTGCAACGGGGAAGCACCAATTTCACAACAACTGGTATCAGAGCTTTGGTTCGGAGGATTCAAAATCTTTTCATTAGTTGATTAATTTTGAATCGCGTTCTTGGGGATTTTGGTGAAGCAGTCAAGATGAAGAACTCAATCGAGAAATTCAACGGTGTGAATTTCACGTTTTGGAAGACAAGGATTGAAGACTACCTTTATTGTAAGGATCTTCATGGACCCTTGAAGGCGAAGCCCGAAGACATGTCACAAGGGGATTGGGAGACGTTGGATCGGAAGGCGTTAGGAGCGGTAAGGAGTGCCCTAACCGACGACGTTGCACGGAACGCTATGGAGGCCAAGACAACGGTGGAGTTGCTACAAACGCTGTCGGACATGTATGAGAAGCCGTCGAATATCAATAAGGTGCATTTGATAAAGAGGTTTGCGAATGCAAAAATGTCAGAGGGGCAGACAGCGGCAAGTCATATCGGCAATTTCAAAGGTATGGTGGACCAATTGAAAAGTGTTGATATTACTTTCTCCGATGAAGTGCTAGCTTGTTTTCTACTAAAGTCATTGCCTGATAGTTGGGAGGTTACTGTCACAACGATTAGTACGTCAACAGACATTGGTGTATACGGAGGTTAGAGATCTCATCCTTCAAGAGGAGTTGCGAAGGAAAGAGAAAAGGGGAGAATCGTCCGTAGATGGGGCTGCACTTAGGGTGGAGAGAAAAAGGGGTGGACCTAAAAAGGGGAAAAAGGTCAAGTGCTACAATTGTGGTGAATTGGGGCATATCAGTTATGACTGTCCGGGAAAAGGTGGTTGTGCTAACGTGGTGGATGATGGTGGAGATGTATTAATCCTAGGGGAGGAGCAGTCGGGTGAAGATTGGGTGTTGGATTCTGGAGCTTCTTGTCATGCTAGTGGGGATGCAGAATCAATGAAGCGATACAAAACTGGAGATTTTGGGGTTCTCTATCTTGGTGATGGTCAACCATTGAAGATCAAAGGTAAGGGGGATGTGATGATGAAGACACCTAATGGGGCTGTTTTACAACTACACGACGTGATGCATGTTCCGGATTTGAGGAGGAGAGTGATTTCTGTGGGACAACTTGACAGTGAAGGGTATGGTGTTTCTTTCATTGGTGGGTCTTGGGAAGTCACAAAAGGGGCTAAGGTGTTGGCTCATGGGGTTAAGGGGAAGATGTTGTACTCTACCTACAATATCGATGTTCGTTCCGGTGGGAGCAAGAGGCTTAAGAACCGGCCTGTTGGTGTAAAAAGGGGAGACATCAAGAAACGGTATGTTGGGGAGGACACAAAGTTGATCAACGTGGTGTGGAAGTCCAAGGGCCCTAACAGAGAGCGGATTCAGACCAAGAACAGTCGATGCAAGAAACAAGGTGTGTCCAAGTTTCAAGGGGAGGCATTGCGAGGAAGGTGGGTCTGGAGGGAGAAGGCGAAGTTAGACTTGCGGGGAGAAATCAAGGTAGAAGCTGATTTGGGGAGGCAAGAACGATCTAACACGGAGAGGTTGAAACGTCGCTTGGTTTCAACTCGCCTTAGTACTTGAGGAGAGGAGAGGTAGTGTCAAGCCAATATGGAGGGGGAATGTGTTCGAAGGTCTTTACTCCGTGGTGGGAGTTAATGGGTGATTTTATGTTTGTTAGTTTAGTCTCCGGTGGGAGATTGTTGGGATTGGAGTCCTAAACTACAAGGAAGAAAATGGGCCTAAGTCGGAGGAGTTGCTGAATCAAGGAGGAAATTCGGGGATGACATTCTGCCGTGATGGGCGACCGCCCATAGGGGGGTGGGCGACCGCCCATGAGTACAGAAGGTTCGGCTTTGGGGAATTTTGGCTTGGGCGACCGCCCATGTTGTGGTGGGCGACTGCCCACGTGTCGGGTCAGATTTTTCTGCAGCAGATTTGTTTCCTATTTTGATTAGAACTCTTCTTAAATTAGATTTAGGGTTCCTTGTATTACTATATAAACATAGATCCGGCCTAGAACACATTGTAGCAACATATTAGAGAGGAGACTAATCAGGTGAATGTGATTGAATGCGGAGAATCTTCGCATGCCCAGGAAGATGCTGATGAAGGTCCCCAAATACCCGTGGCCAACCTCGTCGAGGATCCCGAATTCGGATTCCCCCTCAGCCTTGAGGATATCGAACGAATCAACCCATCTTGGTCTCATGTCAGAGACTCCTTGCAAGAATACGAGACCCGCTATTTCTCGGATGAAGGGGAGGCCGATACCGAAGAACTGGGGCTGTTCCGTTCAAAATATGAGAGGACCATTTACACAAGATGGTTAGAACAGTCGAGAAGAATCGAACAAGAAAGCTTCCGGCGGGCGCCTCAGACCGGGGCTTATCAAAGAAAGAGGCCGAAGAGCATCTGGAGCTAGTACACTTCTGCAAATTGGCTTTGGGAGAGCCCGAATATGATCCCGAGAACAGTGAAGAATCAGAAGAGGAGGATTCCTTCTATATCCTACCTGGTGTCAAATACGTGCCACCCCCTCTCACTCTTCCCCCGCAATTTCTGGGAGGAGAAGCTGAGTCACAATTACCACTTCCGGGAATGGGAACATATGACAATTTCTGCGGTTGCACGCACCCATATTCCCCCAACGGGTTTGATCGGCGTTCCCTCTCAGCCGAAATCCCGGTAGTATGGGAAGAAGATTCCGACGACAGCGATGATGATGATGATGACGAGAGTGAAGAGTCAACTGAGGCCCCGGATCCGGAAACAATCTGGAACGATCATGCCGGAAATGAGCCCATGGGAGCTAGGCACAATGGTTGGTTGTCAGCAAGCAACGACGAAGGACCGCCAGAAAATGCGGATCAGATACCAATGGAGACAGACCCCTACGAAGTGTCACTTGTAAGATGCATTTGTGGCCAATGCCCGGATACTCCAGAAGATGAGGGACAGCAAAGCCCGCGCCCAGATCCGTACATATCCGAAATCCTAGAACACAACGTTCCTTATAAGAACCTGACTGGTGAATGGAAAGGGTTTATTGAAGCACTGGTCAGGAATGGAGGGTTTCAGCCACCGGAAGATGAAGAATTCGTAAACGTTATCGGATCTTTTTCTTCTTTCCCAAGAACGGATGGCGTAACAACCGTAAGGGTCACAGCCGGGCCGCTCGAGCGCAGCGAATGCCTGCAATCACTAAAAAGGGTTATCGATCTGAACGTCTCCCCAGTGGCCTTCATACCTATGAATCCACATGACGCCTTCCTAATTGCTCCAGTGCCCGACAATGGACCCCGGGTGCTCCTTATTTGGACACAGATCTATCGAACTGCTACCTCAAACTCCGAAGGGGAACGTTGCCTATCCTTCACTTGTGGCTGCCCTACTTGCAAGATTGAAAGAAAAAGGATATACGATGAGATGGAGGCTGATAGCCACAACTCTGTGGGCCATCCAAGGGATGAAATCGAAAAGCCGCCGAGTCCCGACAATAGCGACTCTTGTTGCATGATAACAATGAGCAAGGCCGGCCATGAGAGTGAATCGGAGGACGCCCTAGCTCTGTGGGCCATCCAAGGGGCAACAACACAACCCCAAACCCAAAAGCCTGTGACTTGGGAAGCAGTTATAAGGGCCGCCAGAAGGAGCCGCATGTAGCCCCTCATTGTCACTAGACTCCGTAACCAATGGCCAATAGCCAAAAGGGCTCCCCATTGACCCTAGCAAAGCATTGAAGAAATCCACCAAGAGACGATCGATGAGGAAGTTAATCTGTTGACCCGCTCCGGCGCATTTTCCAAGGAAATCCCAAGGCGTATAAGAGGGCCACAGATCAAGCACCGAAAGAAGATCGCCGCCCCTATGCTAAGACAGCTGAAATTCCAGATCCCGAAAAGAGGACCCCGTGCTCACCCAGTTGAAGCAAACACAGCCAACATTTCCCTCGGTCTCTACTCACTTCGTCCTTATCCCCATAAGCCGAAGCCGGAAGAAAGCCCGGCTCGCACTCTCGTGCCTATTGATGCTACTCCCGATGATGTGGTACACTGATTGGAAACATCCACTACGGGAACATAATCACTTTCACGCATCTCGACCTCCCTCAATTTGGGGCTGATCATAATGAGCCTCTCTTCATCACATGCAAGCTGGATGAACGACGCCTCCCTCGGGTCCTGGTTGATAATGGGTCCGGAATGAACATTCTTCCAGCAAAGATCATGAGCATGCTTGATATCAAGACTACGAGACTTGAAGCCTTCTTCTCTCACAGCCAAAGCTTACGACTCAACATCCCGAGCAGCCCTCGGAGTTGCTACTTTAGACCTATGGTTTGGACAGTAAATTGATACCTGTGGAATTCCAAAGTTATCGACATCCCGATTACTTTCAATGCCCCGTCGGGAAGACCTTGGATCCACCAAGTCAAAGGGGTCGCCTCAAGCCTCCACCGGTGTGTGAAATTCGTCTCGAATGGGGATTTGACGACCATTTACGGAGATTTAGTCACTTTGGAGGGCACAGATACGGGCGGAATACCTATTCTGGAAATCAAACATGACGAGGAAGGTCACATGCTAACGGGCTTCACGGTCGAGCCTCCCAAGGCCCAAGTGTGCAACATAGATCTGACGGTCACTCGGGATAAAATCCCACCGGTCTTGAAAATGATGAGAAAAATGAGCTATCTACTCGGCCTCGGTCCTGGGAAGCACCAACAAGGAACTCACAAACTCATCGAAGTGAAAGGACGTAATACTCGCCACGGCCCGGGATATGAGGCCTCCCAGTGGACACCGCAAAGGGAAAAAGATTTGAAGCCGCCACAGAAAGGTCTCGGCCGACAACCCTAAATCTCTCCCCTTCGCCCCGATTTGGCCGACTACTTTGTAAAGGGTCCCACACAACCAGGAAACATCACAGAGCCCACTCCTACGGCAGGATGGCTAAAGCTACAGGATAACCTCAACAAGTTTAGAGGAACCAAGGCTAACCCGGTCCGTGGAATGTTCCTGGACTTACCCAAGATACCTGGGGCTACCACTACCATGAAGAGTGAGTATACCTTCAGAGGCGTGCTCGACTCGGTGGAACAGCCGAGAAGCTCACAACCACTATTCCTCCCGCCCAGAAGATCCGAAACCCGAATTCGAACCGACTGCCAAAAGCTAAGGCCACGGAATTTCCCTCGATGGTTGGGATGGTCTCGGTTATGCAAAGAATTGTTCGAAGAAGAAGTCCAGGTGCCACTCCGATTGATCTCGGCTCGGTCCAAGAGATGATAGCGGCAATTGAGAAAGGAAAACAAAAACAAAAACAGCACAGTTCCCGAGTCATGAGGCCACCAACAGCGATGCCGCTAAAGAATTGGGAAACTCTCTCAGGCCCGTCCGCAACCAAGGAGGAAATGATCACCAAGCTTGGATTAGTCCCCCGTCCCTTTGTGTCAATCTAGGACAAGTCCTCCCAGTCTCTCTCTGTTAAGATCGAGTCTCTAGGGTCGTCCGATGGCCTTACGCCTGAAGACTACGAGTCTGTAGCAAGCGCTGTATTCCCTTTCGTTTTCAATGAAATGACGAATCTTTCCGAGTATCCCTTGATTGCCACTTTAACTAATGATGAATTAATTAAAAAAAAATTTAATAATAATTCATTAGATAAAGAAGCAGACACATTAAACAAAAAAAAAACAAACAACAAAAAAAAAAAATCTTTAAGCAGGTTGTCCGGAAAGAGGAAAATCGAGCCCAAGCTGCCGAAGAGATTTTGACGAGTGTGAATTTGGGAACTGCGGAAGAGCCTGAAAGACGCAGATTGGCGATTTCTTCGAAGGAATCGGAAAGGATGCTCTGCAAAGTCCTACAAAATCCTCAATTCAAGGAAAGTTGCCCTCTTCATCAAATAAAACATCATGTGCAGATACGGGTTGCCAGCCGAAATCATCTCAGATAATGGATCCCACTTCGAAGGGGAATGTGAAAAATTGCCGGCAATTCCGAATAACCCGTCACAAGTCATCTCCCTACAGCCCCAAACCAACGGAGCCGCCGAAGCAAAGCAAACAAGACTCGAAAATATCATCCGGAAAATGGCCGTCCAAGGCGTAGATTGGCCCGAGAAGTTACACTGGCACTCGGGGCTGCGTAACATCGGGCCGAACGGCAACCGGGGAAACACCTTTTGCCCTCACATACGGAATGGAAGCCGTACTCCCAATCGAGCCGGAAATCCCTCGCTCCGTATACCGCCGGAAAGCCGTATCAACGAGGTCGAATGGCTCCAGAGTCGCCATGATGAATTGGACCTACTAGATGAACGCCGATTGAAGGCCATGGAACACATCCGGGCCTACCAAGGAAGAATGGCCAGAGCCTTCGACAAGAAAGTAAGGCATCGGGAGATCCGAGAAGGTGATCTCGTTCTAAAAGAAAAGCCCCCACCCGTATCAACCCTCTCGGCAAATGGGAGCCCGTATGGGTCGGGCCATATGTCCGTCCGTAAGATCTTCTCCTGAGGAGCCATGCAACTTGGCAGACCTCGACGGGAATCCCTTTGTACACCCAAATGAATGGTGACAAGCCGCGCAGATACTACGCGTAAAAAAAAAAAACCAAAAAAAAAAAGACCAAAAAAAAAAACAAAAAAAAAAAGACCAAAAAAAAAAAAAAAAAAAAAACAAAAAAAAAAAAAACAAAAAAAAAAAAAACAAAAAAAAGAGTGCTAAAAGAGTAATACCCAACTAGGTTAGAAACCCGAAAAGGGCGGCCTAGGTAAAAACAGGTTGCACCAAAAAAACAAAAAAAAAAAAAAAAAAAAACAAAGAAAAAAAAAAGAGTTCACCAGTTGAACTACGAAGACCCGAGCTCCTCAAAATGAGGGGAACGTAGGCACTGAAACGGTTCTGGTCCTAAAGCACAAATAAAAGCCATACTTTGGCATCAATACAATTGATCGTACCATGAAAGCGTCTCGAAAACTCTAAAGCAATTCAAATATTCATTACAAGTTAAAAGCTCTTTGATGAGTCTAAGCCCGATTCATTCCTACAACCGGCAACCTCGCTAAAAGAAAACTAAGATACATAATCAAACTAATGTGTTTGTCATGGCAAGAAAGGGATACTCGGAAACCTCAAAGTCACTCCAAGCCACTCGCATCGGCCTCTCCCTTTTTCTTCCCCTCCGAGTCTTCTTTCTCGAACCGGAAAAATGTCGGTATTCCTCCTACCAAAGCTTCCGAGTATAGGACGGTGGTCTATCAAACCAGCCTCTGTCAGTGGCCTTAGTAGCCCTAGCGTCATCCCTCATCTCCCGTAACCTAGCCGGTAGCATAGGAGCCCTCCTCTCCTGTCTCTTGACGTAAGCCTCATAATCGCCGCGCTGTCTCCGCTCCCGCCATGAGGGTTGGCCCTCGCCTCGGCCCTCCTCCTCTCAAACAATGGTCCTCCGCACCCACAATGGCCTCACGCCGTCTCAAAATAGCCACCCGAGTCTCTCCTGCATGCCTCTCATACCAATCCAGTACCAAGTGGTCGTGAACACCGATCTCTGACGCTCGAGAATGACCCGAGGAGGAAAGGCATCATACCTCCATGCTCGGGAAAGAAATGGAAACACCGAGGGATCATCCATGGAAACAGGAGCCACCACCCCGGTGGCTATATCATCAAACCCTCCAAAGGAACCCGCTCCAAGCCAAACTGTCCTCAGACCGAGCCGGAATGTAGAAACTGGACTGAGAAAGCCCCGTAAGCATAACCAAATGGGACCCGTCCTGAAGCACTCGCGAGTCTCCACCCGCCACGAGGCACCAACCATCTGATATCTCTCACCCTGGCGACCCGCCATCCAACGCGCCCACGAGCCCTGATCATCAAAATCTACATCGACACCTCTCCTGGCAAAAGTCCAAGGCTCGATCATATCGTAGGTTTCCGAAGAACCCCCAAACGCTCCATCGCCCACTGTGGTCAAGAGGAACGGCCCCCGTGCATATACCGCCGTCCCGTAGCTAACTGTCCGAGAGCATGAAAAGTCTCCCCAAGTAATCAAAGGAACGACATCTCTCGCCTGTGCGACAGTGAACGACAACATCCAGCAAAGACCGATGGCAAATCCCAAAGGAATAGACCATGAACAGGGTGCCAAACATACAAAGTGCAAAGGCATCCCAATAGGCATCATCCACCAAACCTAGGCCCCTAAATCTGTCGGGAAGACCGGAAATATCGAGATGATCGGGACCGCGGATCATACCTTGCGCTTCCTCCGGGGAAAGATGAAGGAGGACGCACAATCTGTCAACAAAAGAAGCCCTCCGGCAAAGGGACCGCTATCTCTTCCACCTCCGATTCCTCCAAGTAAGGCCCGAAATTCTTCGACGCCGGAACAATCTCGTTGAAGGAAAGGCAAAAGACATGCCTTCTAGTATCCCAAAACGAAGAAGAAGCTCTTAAGAGGTCATAATCCGGAACCAATTCTTTGAGAGACCACAAGCATCGTATCTTGTACCTTTCTTCAAAGAATGATCTTCTCTCATGCATGATCTCCCTACACCACTCCTTGAACTTTTCAAAGAACAACATTTGCCTTTCTTTGGACAATTTTGGAGAATTTTTGGCCATTTCCATGGTTTTTCTCTTTCTCCCGAAAATGGCCGTTTGGAATCGGAGGTTGAAGAGGATATTTGAATTTGAAATAAAGCAAGACCAGGTCTGGACTAAAATTAAAGGACACCGTCGGATGCGTGATTCCTCCGCGCGGATGAGATTGTTTTCCAAAAAAAAATCTCGCAATGGGCCCAAGCTGCTACGCCAAAAGAGGAATATTCCGTCCCGGTTGCTCGAAACTTGTGCAAAAACCTCCCCAAACCAAAGTCCATATACCAAACACCCTTGCAAAAAAAAAAAAACCAAGGCTCATGCAACACTGCATTCATATTGCATTGCATTCATAAAATAAAATCCTAAATTATTACATTCCAAAAAAAAAAAGAGTGTGCATAAAAAAAAAAAGCAAACATAAATAAAATCCTAAATTATTACATCCAAAAAAAAAAAAAGTGCATAAGCTGTACAAATCTAAATCTCAATCTCAAAAAAAAAATCAATCGGAGTCTCCAGCACCCGATGTCTCCCCGCCCTCTTGCGACTCGGGCCCGCTCCTCAGAGCCCCGAAAATCTCGGCTCAGTAATCGTCCTCGTCTCCAAAGAGGCTCATCAGACCAACTCCAAGGCACGCTTCGATAGGGCAGCAAGCCGAGATCTCGCGAAAAATCGTACCCGAAGGTGAAGGCGCTGACTCCCGCACGTACGAAGACGACCCGCCATGCCGCCAAACGTGTCCCCGCCCGTGTGGATCCCCGAGAATGACGTGATCCGAAGGCAACACCGCGCGGGATCAAGGAGAGGAGACAAAGGCGTCTTCGAAGAAGTCTCTCGAGCGAATAGGGGGAAGCCTCCCGTCCGACATGTGCGCCGGCCGTGGTCGCTTCTCGCTCTAGCCTCGAGGAGCCCCGCAAGCGACCATCCTCCCGATGAACCTCTTGCCTCTCGATCACTTGCTTCGTCGCCTTCGACGACCACCTCCGAAAACCGCACAAAAGCAAAAAGCGTGAAAAAGGGAAGTGATGCTAAAGATGATGAAACAAAAGAAAGAAAGGAAGAGGCGAAAAGGCAAAAGCCATACCTTCATACCCGACGAGGCCGGAAAGCTCGTGGAAGCCGCTCAGCCGAGGGATTCGCACCCTCAATCGGACCCCATCCTCGGGATATAGGAAAATCCGTCCGAGGGTACCGCGTGAATCCCAAGCCCTCCCTATCCAAGACCCGAGGCATCCTCGCCTCCTCAAGACGAATGTCGCATATGGCTCAATCGCCACGAAGTCCGAGAAGTGCCGGGCTCGCTGGGTAATCATCCTGTGTCACGGACCGATCGCTCGGGTGCATCATATCGGCGGGAGGCTCCACCGGTGTCCTCAAAGGCGAGTTCACGCCATGCCGGCGCTGTCACCCTCTCTCCCGATAATAGGCATCGCAGGTCGACCCTCAAAATCCTCCGCCGCACCGGCCCGTATCTCGCCGCCTTCACCGCGCTACCTCAAAGCGATCCTGTGGGAAGAATATCATCCCTCATCCGTCTCGGCCTCCGTCAAAGGAAGGCAATCCGCGTACCAGAGTCGTACGCCCTCGGAGCTTATCTTCTCCCGGCATGCTTGGACCAAGACCGCATGGCCGGATACGCCCGACGTACTCCGCCGGCCGCCGCCACACCGTGACGTGGAAAACTCCAACGCCCATACCGCGAAAGGTAAAAATCCAATCAATCCAAAGGCAAAAGAAAAGTGCGTGCTCAAAAAAAAAGAGAGGGAAAGTAAAAAGAGAGCTTATACCTCGTGGCAAACTCGAAGCAAGATAGGAGCTCACAGCCTTCCGGCCGTACCTATCAAGAGCAAAATAAAGCTCGCCACCCGGCCTCTCCCCAGAGACATCTCCGGCCGTCTCCATGTCCTCCAAGGACCTCAAGAAGGCAAAGACTGCCGTCCCCTCAAGCATGTCCAAAGAGCGTGCTCGAGAAAGCAAACCACAAGAAGGCCCCGGCAATCTGACGGCGCCTATCCTCTCCTCCCCACCCTCATAACTCGCTATGGTCTCCACGATCTTACCGTAGACCACGGCATACTCCATCCCCATCCCCTTGGGAATAGGGGAAAATCCTGCAAGAGCCTCAGTAGATCCGCATCGGGCCGTAGCCATCCCGCCACTCAATGCCGGGCCCATTAAAGGACAGCCCGTAATCGCAAAGCATAGTCGGAGGGCGTAACCGTAGCCTCGCCTAGAAGAAGTGGAAGGTGTGGGTCGCGTCCCCACCAAGGCCGCGCTGCAGCAAACATCAAGCTCTTGCTCTTAGTGGAACTTGACCAGCCCCTCAAACACTCGACGAACTCCCAAAGCCCCGTCTCGACAACAACTGTCTCTGACTCGCAAAGCTCCTCGGCCCGCATCCGGAAGCCGGTCCCACAAGTCAATCAGACTCCACCGATCCTCGAGTCTTCATTTTGTTCATGCCAGCCCGTCACAAAACTGTGTCCGCCCTGTAAAAGAAAAAAAAAGAGAGAGAAAATGTCAAAAAAAAAAAATTTGCATTTGCATTTACAAAAAAAAAAAAGAGAAAGCATACACATACATTAAAAAAAAGAGAAATTTCGACAAAGATGACAAAGATACAATGAGCATAGCCCCATTTTTCTCGATGAAAGAAAACAGCTATTAAGTCCCAATGCATTCATCAAAAAGAGATGCATTCTACGGAAGTAAAACTCCGTCCCATTTTCAACAAAAAAAATGCATACATGCATATCATCCATCTTACATGCAACGGGAGGAAAAATCCGTCCCACTTTTCAAAAAATATATATCCTAAACATACATACATCCCATATTGGCATAATGCCCATTCTTTCCAAACAAAATGCATGCATTGCATCATCATTCATCAATATCAAAATTCAATTTCAAAAAAAAAAAATCATCATCATCATCAACATGCAATATTCAATTTCAAAAAAAAAAAAAAAATCACAATTCTTCGAATTTTCACATGTAATTTTCGAATTAAAAAAAAAAATGTGGCAAAAATGCCAATTCTTTTTCCAAGCAAAATGCACATTTTGGGTTACTCATATACTCATTACAACATGCAAAGCATCAAAATCAAGATTCAAAGCCAAGAACATCAATCGTTCGAATTTTCAAAAAAAAAAATTCAAAAATCACCCAAAATTTTCAAACAAGAAATCAACAAAGGAATCAAAGGGTTTCAAAGTATACCGTTCGGAGATGCGGATCCGAAGCCCAATGTTGCCAAGCATCGGGGTAATGCTCCTCCTCAACCGATTGCGAAAGATTGTAATGCCTCCTCATCCTGACGAGCTCCACCGCCTCTCCGCTACCGGGCCACGTCCTTGACCTTGAAAAGCGCCTTCCCGTGTTCCATTGCTCAAAATCGAAGAAAATCTAAGATTTCAAGCTGCCAACAATGGCGGATTTGCATTTTCTCTCTCTCTCTCGTAAACCGAATGGGGAAGAGGAAAAGGGCATTGGCCCTAATTAATACCCTTTCCATACCTCTCCGCGCGGACAGGATTGTAAGGGTCAAAATGACCCTTTTGCCCTTTAAAATTTCAGACTCGCAATTCACCCTTAACTTGACTAAGTTAACCAAAGTTAACCAAAGTCCTTTGTCAAGAAAATCTTTCCCGCAAGCTTCAAACGTAAGACCGAGTGACCCGAGAAAGATAACGGATCCCGTATCTTTCATCAAAATCTTCCCGGCTAGCCAAACGTAAGACTGAGTGCCCCCGAGAAAGATAACGAGATCCCGTATCTTTCATCAAAATTGCCCCTAGCTAAACGTAAGACCGATCCGAGAAAGATAACGGATCCCGTATCTTTCATCAAAATCTTCCCCGGCAAGCACAAACGTAAGACCGAGTGACCCGAGAAAGATAACGGATCCCGTATCTTTCATCAAAATTACCCCGCGAGCCAAACGTAAGACCGAGTGCCCCGAGAAAGATAACGGATCCCGTATCTTTCATCAAAATTACCCCCATAGTCAAACGTAAGACCGAGGTGCCCCGAGAAAGATAACGAGATCCCGTATCTTTCATCAAAATCTTCCCTAGCCAAACGTAAGACCGAGTGCCCCGAGAAAGATAACGAGATCCCGTATCTTTCATCAAAATTACCCCCGGCAGTCAAACGTAAGACCGAGTGCCCTGAGAAAGATAACGAGATCCCGTATCTTTCATCAAAATTACCCCCGGCAATCAAACGTAAGACCGAGTTCCCCGAGAAAGATAACGAGATCTCGTATCTCTCATCAAAATCACCCCCGGCAGTCAAACGTAAGACCGATTTCCCAGGCGAATACATCTGATTTTCCCCAGCAAAGGCTAACGAAATCCCCAGCAAAGTTAACGGAATCCCAAAAGCCAACGGAATCTCGAGTAGTTCTCGAACTACGAAAGGGCTTGATTCCCACTAGGGATACGTAGGTAGCCTATCATTAGGTCCAAACACCAAAACGGTCACCCTCTCCTTCGGCAGCAGACAAGGTCCACCGAAAGGCCATCATCATCAAGGTTCGAGGCACCTAAAACGCCATCTCCAAGGTTCGAGGCGCCTAAAAAGCCATCTCCAAGGTTCGAGGCACCTAAAACGCCATCATCAAGGTTCGAGGCGCCTAAAAAGCCATCGTCATCAAGGTCCGAGGCACCTAAAAAGCCATCATCATCAAGGTTCGAGGCACCTAAAAAGCCATCTCCAAGGTTCGAGGCACCTAAAATGCCATCTCCAAGGTTCGAGGCACCTAAAACGCCATCTCCAAGGTCCGAGGCACCTAAAACGCCATCTTCAAGGTTCGAGGCACCTAAGACGCTATCATTAGAAAGCGATAAATCGCAATCATCCCCAGCAGAGACCGAAAATGGTCATTCCTATCCCCAGCAGAGCGGATAGCCATCAGACCGAAAATGGTCATCTCTTATCCCCAGCAGAGTTTCTTTCCAAAGAACCGACCGTAGAACTCGCTCATCGTTCGAGGCACCTAAAACGCCATCATCTCTGTGGTCAAAGACCCGAACTACGACCGGCTTGATTCACCCTGGATACGTAGGTAGCCTATCGCTAGGTTCACCCACCCGATCACTGATCATCCCGCCAAATATGGAGCCTATTTTATCGACGACCCCGCTTCCTTCGAAAGCGCCGTCGCCGAGGGGCTACTGTAAGTGCTCCAATTTGAGCTTGTTAGAATTTTCGTTAGAAAATTAACGAAAGTTATAACATTTCTAACAATTCCTAACAATCCTAACTTTTCTAACAAAGTGAGGGTAAAATGGGCATTGTTATTTAAGGTTAAACCTCAAAAAGAATCTTAAAAAGCAAAACAAAAGAAGAAAACCAAAAATGGCAATGGCTGGAAACACAAAAACTGGCTGTTAATTTGAATTTTGAAAAGAAATATTCTTCTTGTCCAGAATGGGGATCGAACTGAACCCATTTAATGAACAAAGGCACGCCGACCGGATCCATCCGCAGGCGGATGAGTTTGCATTTTCAAGTGAGGGCTATATAATTGAGCCCTCCAAATGGGGCCACAAAAATAAGGAGGAAGAACACATTTTTGCACACGAACCTACAGGCGAAATATGAGAGAGAAACGACAAAGTGGAGAATTCTTCAAGAATTGTCACCTTTTCTCTCTCCAATCTTTCCCAACTCATACTCATCCACTCACTCTCTCATATTAAAGCCCTAAACACTCATACACTCAAGCCAAATCACTCAAGAACACAAGGAAGATTGGTAAGACTCTCCTCCTTCCTAACCCTAAATCTCAACCATGCATGCATCTTCAAACTACAAAATGTAGTTCTTTCATCTTCTCTTGCTCTAGATCTAAGAAGCATTCACTCATGGAAGACCATCTCCATGGATGATCTTCTACAAAGATCAAAATTATTTCCAAGTTTTCTTACTTTCTTACAAAGAAAACTCATTTTCAAAACCCTAAAAACCATTTTCAAGCATAAAATCTCATTTTCAAAGGATAAAAATCCCCTTCCCAAGCTAAATGAAATG